>JAJMLM010000021.1:0-62528 GCA_030569635.1 Pichia thaimueangensis | reverse complement strand
GAACGTCATCCGGATCATCTGTTAGTGGACCAGCATCGTCGGCGTGGTCAAGATCATCATCAGGAACGTCATCCGAATCATCATCCGAATCATCATCCGAATCATCATCAGGATCATGGGCGGGTTCCAGCGCAAGTGCCGGTTCGTCTGTTGGGGCGGCGGCATCCGGGAGGGCAGGTTCATACTCTGATTCAAGTGGGGCACCATTTGACAGTGTGATGTCAATACCACATGTTACTGGATTGGCGTTTTCCGTTAAATCGGAACATTATGCCACATCGACGGGGTCGCTTGGCAGAACTGTTGTAGTTGCTCAAAGTGGTGTTAGTGTAAGGGAAGGAACTGGATCTGAATATCGTTGGACAACTCTATCGGTGGTCACTTCCAGCGCTTCAGGTATTCTGTCGGTTGTCGGGTATGAACCGTATGAGCCGCCGCAAGTTTTGTATTATGAAGATGCAGGATCTCGAGTTAAAGCTTCTTCTTATTTTGTGGCTATAGCAATGTTTCTTTTAGCTGTTTTATAATCAGTATTATTTGCTACACAGAGTTTTATATACCCTTTTCAAGATTTTCTTCTCTGCTTTTTTATTTTTTTATTCTTTTTTGTTTTAAGGTGACAAGGTCGTCACTCGATTTTCAGGCAGATATATTTTAATATAGATATTATTATAACTATGGAATTTTTTCGGATTATTGCGAGAAATAAAGTTAATTTTATAGAAAACTACTTGGAATGGTACAGAAACCCGTTTAAAGCTTTCGAAGGGTCCACTTTCTTTCTTCCATTTGCGACAGCCCCCTTGTAACACGCTCTAATATTACTGTACCAAATTTTGTACGATATCTCTGTTGTGATTAGGTGATCTGATATGGAAATATTGTACTTATCTGATTAAACCTGATTTACAGAGAAGCTGCTGATGAATGTAGATATAATAATGAAGGTGCAGTTAATTGTTGTGTTGTTTGAATTAGTTTAAGCCGAACTTACTGGATTTACTGATTGGTGAAAGGTTCATATGTACTCAAGGTTATTGAGTACTAGATTATATATCTGAAAGGGGATTTCCTCTTTCTCAATAATTATTTTATTTTATTTTATTTTTTAGGTCCATAGTATTTTATATACTTTCATTTTTTATAATAGACAAGATAGTACCTTCTAACTGGAAAAAGTTAATAAAATAATCAACACAAAACATTTATAGGAAAAATGATTACTACTCATAGTGGCGTTTATTGTTAACATTAGATTTTAGAATATGAAATAAATCACAAGAATCTTACCAGATAAGGCAAAAGTTATCTTATTAGTGAGTGATATATTTATACGGATATTATTTAAATTATGGAACTCTCTAACATATTAGTGAACATAATTTCTAGGCATAAAAATAGTTCCGGTTGGCTCATATATATTTTTTGATACAATTGTGAATGTTTAATAGATTGTCGGCCAATACACATTTATCAAATTACGACAACTTGAGATTTGGAGCTACTGTTTTTTTAGCGCGACAAGAAATATGTCACACAGCTTTATCAAGTAATTTTTGTATTGAGCCATTTTCACCCTGTTTAATAAAAAAATACCCCGTTTGTTACTACTGCGTGTTGTTCCCAGTATAAAAAAGTATACATGGTGTTGCCCTATTTCCTTTGCCATTTTTCTATTCTTTGCTTCTATGCTTCATTTTATTTAGTTTATTATTCAATGCAAGACTACTTGATTTCAAGGTTTTCAATTGGTTACAAGCATTTGCCTGGAGTTTACCTTTAAGATTATTAAGTTTATACCCTAATATATTATCACTTTCAACCAATTCAATAAAGGCGCTTTAAAGTTATACTTTTACCCCACATTTCCCTTGAATTCTGATTATGTATGTTTTGGAGTGTGGATCTAAGGTGACCTCAGATTTAACTGAAAATTTATATTCAACTGCTACTGGTTTAACTGGCACTAAATAATTTTTACAAGACTTTAATGGTAATTATACGGGTTATATGGTTTATGATATTCGAGCAAGAGTTCAAAAAATCCTTCAAATTTAAATGTTTCTCCTTTAGCAAATCATGTTTATTATTTTTTGCCTTTTCCACCCTGTCGAATCCAAAATTTTACCAAAATATTTCAGGAACTTTAATCCACAAAGTTTTGCTCCAGATAACACTGAAATTGATATACATTAACTATCTAAAATTTCTGTGGGGATGTTTTATGGGTAATTATGGTTACTTTTGTGACGTATTTGCTAAATATATACCATTTAGATTTGAATATGACGTTTCTTTTCCCATGCCTATAACTTACAATAATGATGATTCTCCACTGATTTCTTTTATTAAAGCCAATGATGAAATAATAAAAGCAAAAATTAAAACAAAAATGAAAAATATCAGTACTCATCATACGAAATGTAAAAAAATCAAGCGTTTTCATTCAAAATTTACTCATAAGTTTTCAATTTATGAGCAATCGGAGATATTTCACTTTGATGATGTTCAGCTTCATTTATTAGATTCAACATTTACTTATCCAGATTTTATTAATGAAATAATTACCGAATATATTTCCAAAGTTCCTTGTGAACTCTTATCACAAAAAATTAACGAATATAATAACCTGTTCAAAAATTCAAAATTTGCAAAGAAATTTGATAAAGAACTTTGGGAAAGTTTGAAAAAATCTGTTAAAAACAAAAAAAAAGCTTGTAAGGAAGCTGTAAAGCTTGAGGAAAAGCTAAACACACAAAATCAAAACTAAACCCAAAAACCTATATCCATAATTTCTGAAAATAATTAAGTAATTGATTCATCCCCCAAATCAATGTTTTCCAACAATTCAACAATAGAATTTCTTAAAACAAGAGACCTCCTTGTTTCCAATGATAAATCCAATTATACTTTTAGAAAACTAAGAGATAAAACTGCTTTAATTGATACGAATGTTGATCAAACTGGCTCGAATGAAAATTTTGTTTATGCTTAAAAACACATATATGTTGATGAACACAACATTGTTGCACAGGTTCTATAAGCCCTTCAGAATAAATTGAAGTTTCAGTTCACTTTTTCCATAGTTTTGAAACCCCTGAATTGCGAGCTTAATTTTTAAGTAATTACTGTGACTACAAAAAGCTTACAAGAATCAATCACTTTCAAGATTTTGTTAAAAAGACAAAAACAGGATGTCCAATTTTGAATGAATTGTATGTTAAATCAAAATGGTGCCATCAATAATGGTTAAATAATTAAAATAATCTGTTTTATGAAGCTGCTATTTAATATTTTGGTGGAGATACTTCTGTGAACTTTGCTTTGAAAAACACGGATAATGAAAGAATCATTAGAGTTGGTTGGACACTTACAAGAACCGAGGTTGATAAATCGAGATTTATTAAATATTACCAGGCTGCTTATTCAATCATATTTCCAACTTATGGTGGTAATGTTTCATATATGTAAAATTATGCCAATCAGAAAATTGTTCTGGAATCATTTTTTTCGGTCTTTCCCAGCCTAGTATTTATGTTAACTCAAATCCAAAAGATCCTATTCAAACAAGCCCTATAGTTTCAATACAATCTACTATTAGACCATTTAATGTTTTTGATAATCTACCACATTCAAATGATCAACCTTTGTTTGGTATTATTGATACAATCGTTTCTGAAACTTACGACTCCCAATGTTTAAATACCCGTAGATTTACTCCTACCATCGAAGATAAAAGAATTCTTGATGATTCTTTTTATTAAAACAAAAATTTCTTTGTTGAAAGGCAATAAACAATCAGCTTTTGAATTTTCTAGCAATATCACTCCTCCAAAACCATATTCAGGCGATATCAAACTTGGTTCTTTGACTGGTACGTATAATAATAAATTTGAAGATTCCACAACTTCAGCATTTGCAAATAATCATATTGTACATTCAACATCTACGGGTAGATCTGATATTAAGTGTATTGATAATATTCCAAAATAATATGGTAAAAAAAAGGTGAATTGAACAATAATTTCAAGGAATTAATTGGTAATTCAGTTGATCTTCATATTTTAAAAGAATTTTTTTTGGGTGCAATAAGCAGCAATAACAACACTCCAAGCATGGTTGTTACCCAAATAAGTGAAACTTCAACTTTCCACAAATCTGGTGATTGTTCAAGTGGCACTTTTAGATTAACTTTTTGTTAAAACAACCCTTATATATAGTTTACTTGTAATGAGTTAAATAATAAATCAAAAAAAATGTGCAAATTTTGATTTGCCAGAATTTAAGAACAACCTTTCCAATGTTTTTCTCGCAATTGCTATTCAATTTAATGTTAGCACCACTGCTAAACTGTTCCCACTTTCAGTACGTGATAATACTATAAAATTACCTGATGATGCGTAGTGTAGCGACTTAACTGATAAAAAATGTTTTAAAAATCAATCTCAACACCACCAAAGCCACAATTCCACAATTCTCAAAAGACAGAGCAAAATATTTTCCATTCTCTAATTCACATTGATAATAACTGCCAAACTGTTGATCAAATTGAAACCAACAAAACTTCTATTCCTGTGACGTCAATGGCTTATGGTAAAAGTGTTGTAAGTTAATTATCCTATGAGTTGTATCCATACTTGTATGTGTATATTTGAATCTATTATTTTGTATATTTTATATATATAACTATATATAACATACTATAAACCTATAAACTCAAATAACCTTTATAAAAGAGGGAATTCCCTTTCATTTATATATTCTAGAACTCAATAACCTTGAGTACATGTAAACTATTCACAAATCGGTAAATCCGATAAGTTCAGATTAATCTAATTTAAACACCATAACAATTTACTACACCTTCATTGTTTTATTTACATTCACCAGCATCTTCTGTGTAAATCCGATATAGTTGGGTAAGTTCGATATCTCCATATCGTATCGTCCAATCACAAAACAAAGTAAGGAACATTTTTCTCCCATTTTAGATGTTGTTAATAATAAAGGTTGCAGAAATCATAAAAAAACGCAATCTAATGAAGTAATTATTAATGATAATTATGTGAGATGTTTTATTAATGATAACAAAGGTACTGCCAATCCTAATTTTTATGATTGTCCAAACACTCAACTAAATATTTCTAGTGTTTGGTTTAATGAATTTAATATTGATCTGGTTGCTTCTATTGAACCTGATGTGAGAGTCAAATTAACATATGAATCCTGCAATGATAAAACTTTTGGTAATGCTATCTGTAGATACAATTAAACTGATATAAGTTTGATATATGTCTATAGCAACCAAACTGGAAGTGATTACAATAATGAAGACAATGTAGAAATTCTTCCATATAATAATGGTATCATTAGTCACACTAGTGTTTCTAACTGTTATGTTGACAGCGATGTTAACGGTAGTAATTTTTCCGTAGGAGACAGTGCAAAGTTTGATTTTTGTTTAAATGCTAATTTTTTGTCATGTAATTTTAACAGAATAAAAAATAATATTGGCACGCAACGGAACAAGAAACCGGGATCTCATATAACCGAACTTTTTTTGGCGACAATTTTGATCAACCTGATAGTAATTCCAATTTCCATTCAATTATTAACTCTAACATAGACGTACCAAATAGTGTTAATTTTTGTGTAAAATCCAATAAAAGATACACCAATGCTGACTTCCTTGACACATCTTCCAACTTAGATGATGAATTGAAATACCTTTCTCATTTATTCAACGGTGATATAGTTGGTGTCAATAAAAGACCAAACGAAAGATCTAATATTTGTGCAATTAATGAAGTTTGTTATGATTCTACTGATATTACCGATGAGACTCATGCCAATGATTATATTTTGGTCAATTATATCGTTGAAGTTTGTTTTAACATTGCAAAATTTACAGTTTTGTAGCTGATAATCTATCTCGACATCGCAAAGTTGATACCATTTCATCTGATATGAATAGTCAAGCTCATAATGTTAATGATAGTCAGTATAATGTGCATAATGATTTTGCTAATACTTCCGGTACTAATGGGACTGAAATTTTTGAAAATGGTTTTACTGAAGGTATAGTTAACGATATTGTTGAAACAGTTGTCTATATTGATGGTAATAAAGTTCCTGCTGAAAAAAATAAAGTTTCATTTATTAATATCGATCCTATTGAACTTGTGGTTGATGCAATCATTCCATATTTTTTAGATATTAACTCGAACTGTAATTATAATGAAATAAATGTTCTCACTGATCCTGTGAATACTTATATTGAAGAGGATACTTCCAATCCCAATGAGGAAATAGATTTTACTGATAATGATGATTGTAAAATTGATGTAAGGGAGGACTTCAAGACAGAAAATGATACGGATGCTACTAACCCAAGCAAAAGTTGAGAAAAGAGCTCAAAGGAAAAGGGAAATAGAAGCTGAGTTCCCTTACTAAGGTAACTTCAGTTATACCTCATAAGAAGCAACAGAACCTCCCGCCAAACCTTTAAGGAATTTATATTTTTGTTCATGAAGGTAATTTGAAGCTTAATGCTACCCAACTTTTGAAAAATTTGGAAGAATCTTTTTTGACAGTTGCTAATAGTTGGAGCTGTTTTATTAATATTTTCAAACTTGTTCCTTAACTTGGTTAGATAGGAAGCTTGAACAAGATGTTGGTTATTGTTCCCATTGTGAAAAAGGAGTTACTGATTATATACTGTTAAAATTGTTGCGTCAAGAGTGTAAACGGATTGTTGAAATATTTAGGAATAGGAAGGGCAAGGTTGTTGTGCAAAAGACGTTGTTTTGTGATGCCATCTGTTCTTGTTGCAGGCGTTTAATTTTAAAACAAGAGAAGTTCCAATTTCATTATGAAATTACTGAATATCAAACAAGTCTCCAATTGTCAGATCATCTGTTAACCGATGATTATTATGTTAGACCCGTTTTAGGATTTTCACAAAAAGACTGAACTTAAATTTGTTTGTGAGAAGAACATCAAGTATGAGGCTGGTGAAATCTTTTATAATACATCTGTGAAAGACTAAATATTGAAAGGGGTGAGAACATTTGTGATTTGTTGTATATGTGTTATTTGTGTTATTTGTGCTATTTGGGTTAATTGTGCTATTTGGGTTAATTGTGCTTATTTTACAATTGTGGTTTTATATTTTCTTAAAATTGTGTAACAAAAATTTTAAAAGCTTTATGAATTGTTTTTACAAAAAATTAAATTGGTATTATCCTTTATTGAGTTTAGTACGAACAAAAAATATATGGCCATTTTCCCAAATTTGTCCTATCATATATTTTACAATAACATGTGATTAAAAGTATAAACTTATAAATATATGATCTAATATATAAAACAAAAAAGAAGAATACTTATTTATATATCCTCTGCTTTTTTTAAATAAAATCCAATGAACTCAAAAAAACAAATGGAAGAACATGAATATTTAAAAACACAAAACTTAATCAACATGATTAAAAATTAAAGATACACTTGCAGTACACTATTATATATAACATTTTCATAACTGCTTCTAATTTACTATTCAGTAGCCATATCTATTCACTCCATCGATTGGCTTATTATGATTATTACTATTGTTGTTGCTGTTGCTGTTGGTGTCACTATTGGAAATCATTGAACCATTAATAGATACAACTCTATTGTTCATATTATATCCAGAGTTATAACGACCGTGGTGATTATTATTATTATTATTATTATTGTGGTTGTTGTTATAATGATTGTAATTGTGACTTTGGCGACGATTGTGTGAATGATTACCATTGTGATTGCTGCTAGATGAGTTTAAATTATCAAATGGTTCATTGTTTAATAATCCTGCACTAAAAAGAGAAGCGTTACCACCTCTACTAATCAATTTGGATAAAATTCTTCTACCATGAGGAGTATTACGAACATCATTTAAATAGGGTTTTAATAATTCACTCAAATCTTTAAAACTTGAATCATCAGCAACATCTAAAGAAGTTTGTAGCACATAATTACCATAAGCATCATGCAAAAGCAATTTCAAACCTTCCGAATTAACTAAAAGTTGTTTAATCAAAACAGGTGCCAATGTTGGGATTCTTAAAGATTTTTCAATAACATTAGAACCAAATTTATGAGTGGATAATTTGGTTATATTATTAGCCAATGCATTAATTATAAAATCAATTGATTTGGAAGTATCTGGAATTTTATTTAGGGATTGAGGATCATTTTGAATTCTCAACCTATTTTCTTCCATACTTAAAACATATTGAACAACATAATTACCATATGGATCCACACTTAATTCAACGGCATTTTCGCCAACTTTCAATGATAATTTTTCACATTGTGAAGGGATACCATGATCAAAACATCTTTGTAAAACACAACAACCATGCCTATGTTTGGCAATTTTAACACAATTTTCACAAGCTGCATCAAAAATAAAATTACAATAATCTGCTGGTAACTTTTGTAAACATTTTTGAATAACGTGATTACCATTTAAATCTCTACTTAATAAAACCACATATGAAGACAAGGAATTAATAATAATTTTAAATTCCGTTTCAGTAGAAATACATTCAACCAATTTCTGTAAAGCTCTTGTACCGTGTGGATCCAAAGCTATTCTAACAAACTGACTTGATGCATTTCTTACTAAAGTTGTTCTTTGATTTTCATCAACTCTTTCTAACAACTTCTGAATTAAATAATTACCAAAGGGGTCAATCATCAGTTCTATTACGTTCAATTGAATTTCATTAAAAATTTTTGTTGCAGCAACTTCGCCATTTAATTCCAGCTGTCTTTGTAAAAATCTACAACCATGTTGATCTTTACATAAATAATAAATTTCATTGACAAAATCATTCAAGGATGCATTAATAAATCTTGATGCATCTTCGCCACGTTTATTATTGGATGTATGCTTTCTATGAACATTTGCAGTTGAATTTAAACCTAAGTTGTTCCGATGATTTAAGGAATTATTCATACCATTAACCTTAATATTATTTTCCTTAATACTATGACTAGCATTATTATTAATATTGCCATTATTATTGATAGGAATCTCTTTGCTAGTACCATTTTTGAAATTGATTTTATCAACAGTATAAGGGGAATAATTTGTTGGCTGATTTAATAAGTTTGATGAATAATTATTTGAAACAGTTGAAACACTTGGAGCAACCATTCCAGGCGATGATAAAAATGAGGGATGGATTTGATTTGGAATTACGTTTAAATTTGCAGAACTTGAATTCATAAAATTATTTGATAAACCATTCAAAGGTGGAGTAGTAGTTGCAACAGATGAAATGTTAGATTGTAAGAAACCAAAATGATTTGGATTTGGTATATAATTATTAAAAAAAGAAGCTGAGTTTATTTGATTTGAATCAATATGTTGATGTGATAAACTAGAATTTAAGACGGGAGCAATACCCATACCTAGAGATTGATTCGTGATATTAGTTCCAGATAAGATATCATTATTCAATACTGGATGCATTACAGAAGAGTTTGCTTGTGATAAATCAGCAAATGAATTATCACCATTGACACTGGTATCATGAATTTTATCATCGTTTAATGGAATAGGTGCGTTATTTGGGGAATTCATATTATAATTTAATTTTCTTGAAGTTTCAGGCAACATTGGAGTTGAAAAAGTTGGATTTTTAGATTTATTTGGAGATAAGATGGAGGAAGAGTTTGGAGTATTTGTGATGGAATGATCAAATAAAAAAGAATCCAATTGATTATCGGGTAAAATAAAAGAATCATTTCTTGAATTAAAGGTAGTCATTTCATTATTTGTTGGTTTAGCCAGATGTGATAAGGTTTGAACAGAATGATTAAAAGGGGAACTTTGATCATTAATATTTAAATTAGTTTCCTTTTGTTCATCCTTGGTGAAAGAGTCAGAGGAGCCAGAAGATGAATGTGTATGACTATTGTTATTTGTAGCAACACTATTATTAATGGTTGATGTTGTCGTGGCAGAAGAAATTGATTGAAACTGGGGGATTGAAGAAAAACCATTGAAATTAGGATTTGAGGACCAAGAATTCGAATTGGACAGTTTCCATTCATTATTCGGGGGAGTTGAAGGTTTTACATTGAAAACATTATTATCATTTAAATTCAGAGAACTTAAAACACCGGGTAACGAATCGAAATCTCTATTGTTAGAAGCATTCGCTAAAATTGAGGTAGAATTAGTATTTAAAATAGTATCAGCAAGTTGTAATTGATGAAGATGATGTTTAGAATTATCTACCATTGGAGGAGTTGTTGTGGTGGTTACATTTCCGTTTAATTGAGAAATTGAAGAATCGTCAAACGATAAAGTTGTTTGATCGGACATTATAATATGAATGAAAATATGTTATTTTTTGGGTGATTTTTTTTGTATAAGAATATAATAGAGTATGATACAGGAAATAAAATCTAATAAATAGTTCAATATATGATAATTCAATGGTTGGTTGCTTGATTATCCAAATAAATATACACCTATCAAGTAACAGACCAAAGTAAGAATGACAAGAAATAAATAAATTGAAAGTTATAATGAATTTTTTTGATAATATAATAAGAAAGTAAAATAAAAGTACAAGAACACACTATGATACTAGAATTAGAACGAGAATATAAATGAGAAATGACCAATTGAATTAGTTGAAATTTTTTTAATAATTAATGTACAGAATGCAATTTATAATGTAATTCACGCTGAAAAGATGATATAATATCTAAGAAAAAATAACAACAAATCAATCAAAAATTTGAAATCAAGAACTGAATTTGGCTTTAAAAAATGGAAGACCTTTCTATTTTTGCGGAAGTTGGAATGGAAAAACTTGACAAAAGCGAATCCTTTTGTTAAGACAACAAAACTTATAATCTAATAACTGCAAACTTTGGGATGTGAGGTATCCTGTGGCGGTATTTCCAAGGCGCAACCCCTATTCAATGAACGAGAACCCCCCTCTGAACACAGAGATATATGAGCAGATCAGCCCCGGTTAGTAACTCAAAGTGTCCTCACTCCTCACAGTCGCCAATCGTCATCGCTGCAATCGAAAATTTTTGATTTTTGATTTTTGATTTTCGGCTTTCGGTTTTTGCCCCGGATGGAGAGCGACGCGTCGGCACACCACAATAAAGACTAGGGATGATAAAGGGCTGGCGGGTGTCTGTCGGGGCCAGAGGGCTATAGAGGGGCTGAGGACAACTGTTATAGGTGGATAAAGGTGTATATCAGAAGTAGCAATATGCTGCCGCTGAGGAAATAGGGATTGGGCCGAGAGATCAGTAGTTTCGTTGACATGCTGGTTGCATCAAGGATTTGCGATTGTACAGGTAATTTCCGAGGTTTCCACCAAAAAGGACATTTTTTCATGCCAGAAACAATAATATAGACTGTTAGTATTCTGAGTGTTATATTATTAATAAGTACTGTAAAACTCTAACAAAAGAAAGATCAACAAAACAATAAAACTCTTTTGAAAAAAAGAATATAAAAAAATAGATGTATGAAAGAGAAAAGAAAGAGAGGGAAGAAGAAGAAAAAGAAAAAGAAGAAAAAGAACAAGAGTTTGTAAGAAAATTAAGATTAAATCAATGACAAGAATAAAAAATAAAACATACCTTTTGAAAATCAATGATTTGCTGATGTATTTATGATAATGATGATAATGGTTAATAGATGTTTTGAATTTTTCGCAAGTTCAAATTGGATAAGAAACAGTCACAGAATAGACTCCAACCTTTCTTGGTATTTCTCTTTGGTAAATATATATAGGAAATAGGTCGAAAGGATCCAAGAGTGATGAAGGAGGAAAAGTGTATGATGGCAATTTGAGTCTTAAATAGTGGTGTCGGAAAGCGGAAAGGGGAGAGGGTGGAAGGTGGGAGGGAGTACAAGAGTAAGAGCTCTAGGCCTGCGTAGAGCGTACATAGGGCAAAGTATGGTATGGAGTATGGAGCGTAGAATGAGTGGCCAGCTGGTGGAATTTCGGATCGTCACCGTTTACAATTCAGCACTCCCTCATAATAACAATAATATTCTTAATTCATAATAAATGAAAAATAAAAAAAAAAATTGAGACGACGACTTGAAACCGTCTGATAAAAACCATATTTAACCTGGTGGGATCACAAGACGACACCGACGCAGCCTCTAGGCTTCAGCTGAGAATGTAAGCACCGAATTCGAGTGCCTATAAATAACCTCTAATAGGTTTGTCTAAAAAAAAGGTTTAGATTTACTCTAAAAGGCCTATAAGAATAATAAAAGCCGAATGTAAAACTAACTATGGTATATTTTGGTGTCTCTTTATACATCCTACAATATTCTATTTACTGTAAAAAAATTACATACAAAAATAAATCTATGTTATAGGTAAAAAGTAAATTGTGATGTGTAATATCTGTACCGTACCTTAAGGATATCAAATTGAAAAAAATCCTAATAAATGTGATACATCTCTAAAAACACACAAAGAACTCAACAGAAATACAAAATACAAGCTAAGTTTCTCCATCTCCATAGGGAAAATTTTGAACCGGTCGAACTCTTTTCTTTTCGAATACGACCTTCTTCGATATAACACAACACCTAGTATGTTCAAGTGAGATATTCTTCTTGGCAGTCCTTCTCATCCTTCTTCGGTTCTGCCTATTCCCCCAGTCCCTCGTATAAGTCACCACCTAACACCCTTAGCCTCCATTCTTACCTAAATCACCCATCTCATCCGACCTCCACAATTTCACCTCTCAACTGAACCCGCCTTCTTCCCGCGACGTCTTCTCAGCAGAACGAAGAACGACGCAGCGGTTAGTGGTTAGTGCGGGAGATGAGACACCGCCGGCTGTCGCAGGTCGCAGGCTCGTTTTTTTTTCACTCGGCCTCCAACTCCGAAATCTTCGGAGTTCGCCCGTTGCCGCGCTACCCCACAATAATTGCCATTTTCAGAAACCACCTCCTTTTTTTCTCACGCCTAACGTTAGACGCTAAACTCAAATTAGTGTGGTATCAAGCATGAGGTGATGAGCAATAACTTAAACACACAAATTAAATCATAAATAGTCGATATATACTTTAGTAATTTAAATAGATATACAACAAAGGAAGACATTATGATGGGTTAGATTTGCTAATTTTGTGTCTCAATGGTCTTTTTTGCATTACCCAGATAAGAGACTATAGTCTTCCATGCATTTTTAGCTGCTAGTTGCTGTATATTTCGCGAACTATTTTTTTACATGTACAAATACCCTCTACGTAACTCCAGGTTTGTGCCCTTTATCTACAAACCAAAATTTATTGACGATCTTGTCCACCTCGCATTGAGATAGTTCATTAGGTATACGTTATTTTAGTATGTTTAATTTTTATCTTTAAGTTTATAAAAAATATAACCAATGTTACAGGAAGACACATTCTTATTTCTAATATACACCGACGCAGTAGAAGATATAGTATTGCAATTTTAACCTGTTATATGATGCAATAACTTGTATCACACAAACACTACAAATATCGTAACGACGATCTTCAACATTTGTTCTAATTTCAATCAGAAAATATTCCGCAAAACATCTTTTTGAATCATTGTAAAATTCTCTCGTGGCACAAACTTCGAATGAAAATCTGTTTTAATTCTATCCCAATCAACTTTTTTTTTTGAACATTATTGTCATTGAAGCCATTGCAGTACTAATTAGGATATAAAACAGTCTTGACCATAACAGTCAACTGACATGAAATAATCAATAAGCTTATGATGTGATTTAAATGCCGTCTTAGCAATATTAGCAAAGAACTATTTATTTAGAAATGATGGTCGCAGCATTATCAACGAACTACCGGATAATATCTTTCATGTTTCTGAATATATTTAGGTGAGCAAAGTAGAGGAATATACGATTTAACATTGTCTCCTAATCAAGAAATATTAATTTCTCATCATACATTCACGAGCGGGTATTACCAGTCAAAAAAACCACCATTTTTAAAAACATAAGTAAATGACCCAAATAATACAATTTTGGGTGAAAAGGTATTCGATTAAACATCGGGTGAAATTTGAATATACATCAACATAAATATCCGAAAACCTTATATACAGATTGGCATTTGAAGAGCCCTAGATGTGTCTATTAAGAATATATTATTTTTTGTTGAAAAGTAGGGATATTGGGTGGCTATAATTGATCATTGGACTATTTTTCTTTTCTATTACACACTACTCATAACAGAAATATATGCTTTGCAACATCTTCATTTATATACACATCATTATGCATCCCAAAGTCAGAATATATTTTTTCAATTTTCTCCCTTTCAACTCCTATTGCATTTAACCAAGTAATGAAATCCTCTGGTTGTTTGAAACTCAATAATTCATCGCTTGAACTGTGAATAATTAAAATTTTCTCCAGTCTTTGGTAATTTTCAATAACACTCATATCTCCAAGCTTATTAATACCCACAGAATTACAATTTTTTATGGCATTTTCTCTGGTACCAAATTCATCAACAACAAAAAATTCATAACTAGGATACTCATCTAATAGTAATTTAATATTGAAAATACCATCTAAAAAGACGGCCTTTGTAATATTTGGTATTTGGAAACGTGGATGGTCTAAATTGATAGATTTAAATATATTTTTAAACTCCAAGATCTGTGTTATAAACGTACTCCCAACAGAATGACCAATAATAGTGTAAGTTCTCTCACTATCTGCGCCACCTTTTGCATCTTTATAAATGCATTCCAAAGCCTTTAACACATCAATCAAAACATCAGGAAATCGTCCTAGTTTCGTACTCGATAACTCGTAATCTATACTATACACCAAAATATTACCATTAGTAGCATCTTTTCGGCTAAAATTTTCAAAATATCCTACAAACTGGTCATAATCTGCGCATGTGTTGTTTTCATCTCTCCAGGCACCGCCATGTATCATAATAAAATTATGTATTGGGAGAATCTTTCTTTCCACGCAGGGTTCTGATTTGTTTATTTCATACCGTTTTACCACTTGTCTAGGTGAATCAGTCCCATACTTCAGTATAGTAGAGTAAACCGCCATTGTGTTTTTGTTTGCAGTTGTCAGTTGCATATTTGGTTTATACTTAGATCGTGTGCGGGCTGAAGGAAGTTAGTTGCTGTTTTCTTTCAAGTGGCCGCACAATTCTCAAATCCCTATTCTCTACTTTCTACAGCAAGCCGCGAGAATCTGCCATAAGTTTCCTAATAGAGTAACACTATATAGGGCAATTGAATTGGTGGACGTTTTGCATGGGCTTTGTACACAATCCGCAAGCAAAAAAAGGGAAACATAATATCTACCAGGATTCAACTACACAATTTTCACATAATTAAGTTACACCTCTTAGAGAAAAGAAGTTCTATGCTCTATGCTGCAGAAAATTTCAATTCTGAAAGTCCCCTTCCGTCAGGTTGTTAGTAAATCTAATCGAATATAAAGACCGACAAAATCCTAAAATGTAATGAGGGAACCTTGAAATGGATACTAATCTTTA
Source organism: Pichia thaimueangensis (assembly GCA_030569635.1). NCBI lineage: Eukaryota > Fungi > Ascomycota > Pichiomycetes > Pichiales > Pichiaceae > Pichia > Pichia thaimueangensis. Next base: position 46,948 of record JAJMLM010000021.1, on the reverse strand, counting down.
TTAATAAATTGTTGATATTTTTAACTGAATAAAAACTTCTAGAATGTTGTTTTATTAAAGGAAAAGAGCTTTTTTGTAAAAGTAGACAACTTGTTCAAGATGTAAAGCGTTGGACAACCCACATTTTATTGCCATACTTATTCCTTTGGCAACTTTAATGTAACTATCATTTTGCTAGGGTATTAATAATCTGAAAAATACAATTATATCCCTCCCTATTTGCTTAAAAAAAATCACTTTTTTTTTAAATTTGTTTAATTTGGTAATCAATCCACTTTGTTATTGATAAAAAATTATTCACAGAGTGGATTCATCCCTCTAAAGGAACCGTCCTCATTAGAAATGCGGTATCAAATTACGTTGATTTAAAAGGCACAGAATATTCGAAAGGGGGTGTAGGTAATGGTTGATAATTGGTACAAATCTTACTTACATCACACCTCTAACATTCACATAAAAAAAAGAATCAACAAACTCTTTTAGCGTGGAGCCCTCTGGTGGGCAAACGTGTTGGGTTTGGCCTGCAGGCAATGCCTAACAAAAACAGTGGCAAGGAAACTTTAACATGAAATAAATTTTTTTTTATCACACAAAAAGATTTTGTCTATAGACACATTAACAAAAGCCAGTTGTATAGGATTGAAAATTTTGAGGGTAAATTAGGTAAGCCTTATTTTTAAGGAAAGGGAAAACGCTTTGTATGTAGCGCTAACAAAAGTGAAGCAAGCCTGGCCAAAAAATGTGAGGCAGCTCCGTAGTAAAGCGCGGGTCTTCAAAGAAAACCAGTTCTTAGTAAGTTTTATCTCTACCAAAAAGATATTAGACTATTTTGATGGTCAAAGCGGTTGTTACCGAAAATTTAGAGAACTCTGTCAGATCCTCTACGCACGTCGGCACCCCCCGTATTTGATTTTTGGAATAAATATACTTCGACTTAAATTGGGAATTGGAATTAGCAAAATTCATGTTTCTTTTCTCTTCTGTGGGTTTATTAATGTCAAATGTTCTACGGGATTCCAGATTTGTCCTTTTGAGTTATTGAGACAGACGCGACGACATATGCAGACGGAAATTAGCATGCATTCTGCAAAATGTAAAAGCCTGGAGTCTGGACTCTGGAGTCCAGAGTCTGCACTCTGCACTCTGCACTGGACTGGAACAAATTGCTTTTCTAAAACCGGTGGCCCGAGTCTAGATGAGCTTTTGCATGAAGAAATTCTAAGCTTGGCGATTTTAACGTCTTTGTTCTATTTTATTCATTCTTTAACACTCTTTGTCTTATCACTTGTCAAAATTGGGTAAATCAATTGGAAAACGAAGACGTCATTTTTTTCGGAAAATGCAGAGCAAAAAAGGATAATATTGTATATATTATATTGGGTTTGTTATTTTTATTATATGATCCCTGGTGACGAATCGTTATTTGTCAAAATCTGGGTCAATATATATGTACAGACTTGTCTCGTTAATTAAAATTATTGAAAACGGCATCTCAACTTTCACATGTAATCTGGGTGTGCCTAAGCTTCTATAACGTTAGTCATCAGATAATAAATGCATTTGGCATTTGCTGAGAGAAATGTACATAAACTGGCATACTACTTAATAAAGGTGTAAAATGTTATTTGATTCAATCAGATGGTGTGTTACATAGAAAGAAAGACTCATAGAATTTGAATTACTGAAGATATTGTTTATTGTAAGTAAAAAAACCGAGATGCGAATATCAGACAATTTGAAGAAGGTATTGTTGGAGTTAATACACAATCATTAATAGTCATTTCATCAACCATCAAGAAATTAATGTAGACACATAAATTCGATAAAATCATCAATGTATGTACCGGTACATTAATCAGACATATTGAGCGCACCGTTTTTTGCAGCAACCAACTCCGAGAAAAAATGCGTTGAAAATTTTTTCCAATTACGCTTCCTTATTAGGTAATTAACAAGACGGAATTATATAACTGAATTACCGGGAACCGTGCATCTAAAAAATAAATAAATTACCCGCATATTAATAGCTATTATAACCAAGAACTATTATTTAGGTCTAGATCGTTTGTGAAAGATATATTAATGAAATTAATGAAACCCAGACAGTGGCATTGTCTTCAAATCATGAAAAAAGACTCTAAAAAAGACTCTAAAAAAGAAAAGAGCAGAAAATTTGGGTGAGATGTATTGTGCATTGCATAATTTTAGATCAATAATGTTCCCCTTGGTAAAATTTCCACTCAAAAAACCGTTAAATCCTGCGTTCCTTTTTAAGTTGCTTTATTTTTTGTCACTGTTTTATTGCTGAGAAAACTTGCATGAATATGATCACATAAGACCATTTTACTATCAAATATGAGACAGCGTTTAGATTGTTTCTTTTGGTAGAAAGGCATGTTTCCCCTTTTTTTACATTTCTGATGCTTTTAGTTTCTAGGTATAAATAGTAGAGTATCTCCTCCTATATTTATCTTTAATCTCATGTACCTCTATGTTATTAGAGTATGTATGTAACTTTATAGTTTTTGTATACTTTCTTTTCTTTTAACATCTGAACATTAATCAACTCCAAAGGGTCAATACAAAGATCAACAAAACTTCTAAATATTATCATTATTTTTGGTGCACTTTCCTTAATTACTTCCCAAAAATATCAGTCACTCCTTTAAAATTAATTTAAATTTATTTTATTTCACTCTTTTAAAATGTTTTCAATCAAATCAATCAATATTATCATTTTAGCTCTATTGGCTTCAGATGCACAAGCAGCACCAGCAATTCCTCTTGGGCACGTTCATCATGTCCATAAACGTGATACTGTTACATGCTCATTTCCAAATGAAGAACGTATGGTTCAAGTTACTAACAGTAAAATCCAATCTAATGGTTGGGCTCAAGATGGTGAATGTGAAGCAGGTTCATACTGTCAATATGCTTGTAAACCAGGTTATTTAATGGGTCAATGGAATCCAAGTGTTACAACATATTCATACCCAGGCTCGCAAGAAGGTGGTTTGTACTGTGATTCTAATGGTGAATTAAGCAAACCAATTTCAGGTAAAGATTATTGTGTTGAAGGTAAAGGTACTGCTAAGGCCTCTAACAAGGCCAGTTCTAATGTTGCCTTTTGTCAAACCGTTTTACCAGGTAATGAAGAAATGTTAATTCCTACTGAAGTGAGTAATGGTGGTGAAAATGATTTGGCCGTTCCAGGTACTGATTATTTTGCACAAACTGCATCACATTTCTATATAAATGCACCAGGTGTTACAACTGAGGATGGTTGTACTTGGGGCTCAAGTTCTAATCCATATGGGAACTGGGCTCCATATGTTGCAGGATTTAACATGGATGATGACGGAAATACATATGCTAAGATTGCATGGAATCCAAAATATGTTGAAAGTGATAGTCCATACGCAAGCGAAAACCCAAGTTTTGGTATCAGATTAAAGTGTGATGATTCAAGTCAATGTAATGGTGATACATGTGAAATTAATCCAACTACATATGGTTACAACGAAGTAAGTAACGACCAACAATCCAAAGCTGATGGTGCCGCTTGGTGTATGGTTACAGCAAGTGGCAATACTGGTGTTACTGTTGAGATATTTGACATCTGAATGATGCAACGAATCTAAAAAATTTTGATTTTCCTCTGTTTTTATTATTTTCTATTTTTTCCACTGTATCAACTTGCTTTTCTGCGTATTGTATTTGTATTCATAAAATTTTTAACCCAATAGTTAATAATTAATAATTATTATATTTTAAAAATTCCTCCCTTTGCGTCGATCGACCGCTGACTGCGGGAATTTGGAATTGCTTTGCCTCTCGTCTCTCGTATCTCGTATACGTTATATCCCATCGTTTACGTCACATAGGGTAAATATCATTATCTACTGTGGTGGTTGCCTCTATTTTTTTCTTCTTCTGCTAAGTTCTGAATTCTGAAACTAAAAAATAGAAGGAAAAAAGAGTCGCATCTCTGTGAAAGCTATTTTCCCCGAACCTTGAATTTAATTATAGTGCAAAGCTGACTTTGTTTGACTCCACTTTTGCACACTCTTGAAAGCTCTACACTTGCTTCTAGTCCCTGCTGTCCCTGTCAACGTCAGACGTTATTTTCCATTTTGCACCAGCTGCTTCTCCAATCTAGTATCCACACACTCTACTATTGTTCGATATATATCTTATATTTTTGATATAATAGTCTCGAGTCCAGTGCCTATCCACACCCCTACTTAATTAAAGAAATAATCTGCCAAAAAAAAATTTTCTTACATTTCCGATATAGAATAGATTTGAAAAACATAAAAAAGATTCATTCATTATGGCTTTATCGAACAAAGAAATTAAGATTGGAACTCTTCTAATCATCGATACTGCCTTTTTCCTATTGGAAATTATCATTGGTTATATGGTAAATTCTTTGGCGTTAATTGCAGATTCTTTTCATATGTTAAATGATATCATTTCCTTGGTTGTTGCATTATGGGCAGTTAATGTTGCTAAGAATCGTTCTGCTGATGCCGATTATACCTATGGTTGGTTACGTGCTGAAATTTTAGGTGCTTTGATAAATGCAGTTTTCTTAATTGCTTTATGTTTTACAATTTTCATTGAAGCAATTCAAAGATTAATTTCTCCTCCTGTCATTACAAATGCCCAATTAATCTTAATTGTTGGTATCTGTGGTTTAATATCAAATATCGTTGGTTTATTTCTTTTCCATGATCATGGACATTCTCATGGTGGTGGTGCTGTTGAAGCTGGTGGACATTCTCATTCTCATTTTGATTTAGAAAGCAATCTTGATGAAGACGAACATGATCACGAACATGAACATGAACACGGTCATTCACACGGAAATTCTCTACTTGTTCCAACTCAACCTCCATCAGATTTGAAAACAAAGCACAGAAAATCTTTAAGTAGTGAACTAGCTCCTTTATTAGATTCAAACCCAGCAGAAAGTGATGCAAATTTACATCACATGCTTCCTTCTTATGTTGTTGGTCAATTAGATGGTAACACTACTATTGACAATGCTGCTGCAAACAAAAGGTCTTCAAAGGGTAAACATGATGCTAATCAAAAATCTCTTAATATGCATGGTGTTTTTCTTCACGTTCTAGGTGATGCTTTAGGTAATATTGGTGTCATTTTTACCGCAATTTTAATCTGGAAAACTGATTATAGCTGGAAATATTATTTTGATCCAATTATTTCTTTGTTTATTACATGTATTATATTCTCATCTGCCGTTCCACTTTGTAAGAGTTCTTCAAGAATTTTACTTCAAGGTACCCCATTAACTATCAAAACTTCCGATGTTGTCGATGATATTTTAGAAATTCCATCTGTTTTAGGTGTCCATGATTTCCATATTTGGAATTTAACAGAACAATTATTGATTGGCTCTTTACATGTTGAATTAGATTGTTCTCCTGAATCCTTCCTTGATGTTGCATCTGAAATTAAATCCTGCTTGCACGAATATGGTATCCATAGTGCAACTATTCAACCTGAATTCTCTGCCTTTTACAGCAAACAACACAAGCTACCAAGTACTTTTGCTTCATCTCAAAATTTAGGTCAAGAATATTTGAACAGAAAACACAGTGCAACGTTTGATATTTCAAATTCACACACTCCTCCTCCTCCTCCTCATAATCATAGCGATACAGGTAACACAGATACTGCTCCAACAACAGCTCATGATTCCTATGGCTCAACATCTGGTAACGATCATGATCACAATCATAATCACAAATCTCAACCTGAAATCCATTGTTTGGTCGATGCGATTGCCAACTGTACCACTGCTGATTGTCTGAAATCAAGATGATCAAGATAGAATTTATTAAAATATTTGATTCGATATATTTTAGGATTTATATCACGGATAATAAATAAAATGGATGTGTTTATGTTTTAGCCTTCTAAACTACTATTGTTTACTAATTTAATTATCTTAATTTTACAGAGACACCTCTGTCTCAATCTTTTTTCTCTTTATGTATTTTTTTGTTTTTCTTTTCACAAATTAGTTTATAATTCACTGTATACGGCTAGAGGGATACACACACATTAACACGTTGATATTTGCGACTAAAAGCTAAACATATTATTATTAGCGGTATTATTATCATTATTACCAAACATTAAACTAAAAAAACTATAGAATACAGAGAAAATAGAACGAACGTTAAAAAAAGAATATTAAAACTTATAAAAAAATTTGTGTTTCATAATACCATTAAACCTTGTAAGTTTTCACCATTCAAGAGTTTCGGCCCAATTCACAGATTTTTTACCATTACTATCAAAATTATATTCACTCTTAGTCACTTTGGCACGTTTATATCCTGTAGACATTGTGCCACTGATTTTGGGTTTTATATTGATACCGGTATTCGCTGATATATTCTCTTTGTTTTCATTGTTATTTATACCCATTAAAACATCAACATTTCTCTTATTAAATTTTTGTTTTTCGTGCAGTGAATAAAATCCTTTGAAATTGTTTATGTTGCTATTAGACATGATATTCTGTCTATTTGCATTGGCATGTATTATTGAAGCACGTCTTTCAGATAAAGTGTTAACTTTATTGTTATCTGACAGTGTATTAATTGGACCAGTCTGTCCAAGATATGAATGATGAAGTTTTTTGGTCTTTTTGTTACCTGTTTTGGCACGAACACCTCTAACAATTGCACTTTTACGGACACCAGTAGCACTAGATGCAGTTGTTGGAATATTTACCAACTCTGTGGTTTTCTCCGGAATTGGTATACCTTCACTATTTTGTGCATTTATTTCGGTTGCATACTTAGTGGCATCTTCCAATGATCCATCACTTGATTCGACAATCAAATTAAGTAATGATCTAGGAATTGGTTTCAAAGCAGATTTCAAGTTTTCAAAAAATATATGGTGGTGTGGAGAACACTTCGGTGTTTCTTTGTGGCTTCTACTAGTAGAATTACTCATAATGGATTCTGATTCAATATTAAAATTCAACACTCTTTTTCTATTATTCTCCCTTGATGGTATTACATTTTCTTCATCGTGTAAAGTTTCGTCGGACCCTTGAGAAGAGACTGGGCTTCTTACCCTCGTGGTTTGTATTGGTGAATCGGAATATATCTTAACGGGCTCAGCAAACGAAGATATGTCATTATGAAAAGATAGTTTGGGTGAAACTGGGCTTCTTCTAGATTCTGTTAATGATGGAATCTGTGTTGGTGGTTTAGATGTCATCGATTGATTGAAATATTTTAAGTAATCATCATTGTTAATGTCATATTTATTACCATTGGTCAAGCTTGTATTTTCTATATCTTCATCTTTACTATTATCTAAATTTAAATTTAACTCTAGTTCATCTTCGGTGTCGGCATCGGAATCCCAAACACTTGAACGAACGACGCAATCAAGTTCTAAATCATCCATTATATGGTTATCAGCAATAACTGAACGATCATTTTCTTGTAAAATATCTAGTTTCATCGGATTGGATAAATCCAATAGTTTCAAATTATTTACTTCATTACTTTGTCTATTTTTTATCTTTGGTATTATTTGTAAATTCGAAGTTACTGATCGTAAATATGAATTGAAATCAAAAGCATTTGAAACAGCAGCTGTTGGTATCATTGAAAAAAGTGAAAAATTACCATTATTATTTGAATTTGAGTTTTTATTTGCAAAAGAAAAGAATTCTCGATTATCAATATTATTGGTTGTTGCTTTGCTTTGTTGTAACTGTGTTCCTGTGTTAAATAGTTGATCAGTCTCTGAATTCTGTGGTGGTGTTAGAATTGGAGTAGTAAATAAATTTATGCGTTCATTTAAATCACCATGTTGGAAATCATCCAGTAAACTGAACCCTTTATCCCTTTTGAAAAAATTGTTTTTACCTGATTGTTGCAAATTCATGTCTGGTGAGCTTGAACTAAATGAGTGATAATTGTTATGTGTTATAGATGCACTTCTGCGGTGTTGACGTTTTACTGGTGATGTATGTTTTCTTTTGTGTGGTTTAAGAAAAGGAGTCGACTTAGAGGAAATTTCGTTGATTGGTTTATAATTAGACATGACAAATGGGGACTGAAAGATCGTTTGGTTTTTATTAAGATTTGCGGTATTGGTATCAATTTTGTTTTCGTCTCTAAATGACATTATTTATTGAGAATCAAATATTCTCTTTATACATATACTGCAGTCAGGTTATGATAATATTTAACTTGTCTTGAAAATAATTGCAATTAGGAGGTGTGTGGATTATATGTTTAGATAGATCCCAGCAATGTTCTTGTAACTTTTTGACCAAATTGAACAAGACTAATGGAATGAAGTAAGTATTTATAATGAACAAGAACGACCTAAGATAACAAAGAAAGTTAAAAACATGGAGACAGATCAACTTTGTCAAATGTGCAACCAAGAGCAGAAATCAAAAATCCATTTTTGTTTTCTACTTCAGATTTCACGGTTTACAGGGCGCTGTTTACTCTTTGCCGAAAGAGGCAACACAAGCAATTGCCCGATGCGGAAGCTAGGCGGGCAAGGATTCATGATTTTTTGCTTCTTCTTTCTTCCTCAAGGTTATTTCCACGTTCGACCCTTGTTTTTTATTCCCCGTTAACTTTGGGTCCCTGTTCTATTAGATTATTGGTTATTTCAACATTCAAGAAATGTCTAATTTTGCTGAATCCGGGTCTGTAAGGGCTATTGCCAAACTTTTTGAAAACATCAATACACCAATGCTTTTCACAAGCGTTAACAGTAAATCAAAAGAAATCGATAAAATCGTAGAAACAAACGAAGTAGACGGGGAAAAACTAATGTCAGAACCAAACAATTCAACGGTTGATAATATTAATGGTAATGAGTCCAAAGTAAATAAAAGTGGTGTAAATCAGGAAGATGATATTGAAGTAACAAATCTTCTAGTAAATCAAAGTAAAAATATTCCGCAAGAAACTAAATTTTACAAACATTTGAAAACTTATCCGATTGTTAATTCATGGGTTAAAATATTTCATTGGGTTCCATTACCAAGAATATTTCGTCCAAGATTGATGGAACTTGCATATTCGGAGAGATTTAATCATTACACAACTTTTGTTGATTCCTATTTTGATTCAAGATTGGATTCATTAGAGCAAGTTACACCATTCGTTAAAACTTTAAGAATGAGAGATATAAGAAATGTCATTTTAGATGATCCAATTAGATATGCTTACACAACCGCCAACAATTCTATCAGAAGAGTCTCTTATTTTACACAATATTATCTTATTGAACCTTCAAGAAATAATTTTCGTGATATGCGTGAAATAAGGGGTAAATATTTCACCTTTTTGGGTAGTCAGCCAATAGTTAGACAACAAGTAAATCCATTAATACATCAAATAAATTTTAGACTGGCTAATTATATTAATGATTATTTACCAATTACTGAAAATGGATTAGAGATTCCAATTAATTATGTTACTATTGATAACAACTCGACAGAACTTTCATTTACTTTCAAACTTCTTGACTTGGCAATGTTACGCTCAAGACCAATATTACAAGAAAGACTCCAAAAACTATCTGAAATTCCAGCCAACACCGGTAAATATGTTGTCTCGGTATATAAGGAATCCGAGGAAAATCGTGGTGAAGGTAGAATAATTGTTATAATTGCATCTTTGGAAACGATTAGGAAAATAGCAACAAACGGATATGAAATCATTTCGGCTTCCAGATTTTTTCAATTCTTACAGAGTGAGCCAGCTGCAGAGGAAAAACTTTCAATTGTGGAAGAAGCAGACAACCCTGACCTTGATACTGAGCTTGATATGGGGAACATTAGAAATGTTGAAATCGACGTTAATGATGAAAAGGCAGAAGAAAAAAAATCATGAACATGAAAAATGAAATAGCCGCATTTTCTGGATTACAAACTACAACCGCACAGAACACACACTGTATAACTATATAACCTCCCACACACGCTTTTATAGACTCCTTTATAACCAATGATCGATAAAGCAACAAATTTATCATATATCGAAGGAGGAAAAAGACCCTTATCCTCCTCTCCCCCTATCCCCTTATCTCTATAGTGAAACCCAAGGGTGTGCCTAAAGTACAACGTCCGAGAAGATAGCGCGAGAGATTTGCGATTTGCGATTGGGGGCGGGTGGCTGGTGGCTGGTGGCGATATATCGTACAGGGTTCAGTGTAGATGGAATAATGTACTGGTCGAAGAAGTGGGATGTAGGGGTTGTGGTTAACATAAGGAGAGTTGCTGTTGAATAAAGAATGGGAATATCACTTTCAGGACCTGATCACTTGATCTCAGATGCAATTGACCAAATCAACAGAGTTGGGCACCAGCTCGTATCTGAGGAAAGATATGAAGCTGCAATCCATACAATAGACGACATTTCAGATAACGTGCTTATTCAAAAGATAAAGAAATTGTTTCTTAAGATAAATGACTTGTGCAATTCATATAGGATATTTAATATAACTATAATCAATTACGGAATTATGTCAATGTTTGGGTATTTGCTTGTCAAGCTCACATTTAGATATCATAAATTATACACAAAGTCATCAATTCTGGCAACGATAGCGACAAACGTCGTTCTTTATGGTATATCCGACACACTTGCACAAAGTATAACTCAATTTCTTGAGAAAGATCTGGTTTCAAATACAGCTATCAACCGTGGCATGGGATCTCCACACTGGAGTAGAAGTAACGATGCCGTTAGAATAACATTAAATGATAATGAAACTGCAGCAACCAACTTATTTGTCGATTATGGAGATGATCCGGAAAGTGATGTTGATTCTGCAAATACCATTGGTCCACAAGCTTACACTATTGATATAGAAAGTAATGGAAATGAGGATTACTCCCCAATACGGTTTCAACCGATTGATATGTCCTCTTTATCAAGGTTCAAATTTAGAAGATTTTTTGGATTCATTAGTTGGGGGTTTATAATGGCATTTATACAGGTTGCGTGGTATTTATTCTTAAATGCAATGTTCACGGATATGCCAACCATAGTGTCGGTTCTTGAAAGAGATTTAACAGATCAATTAATATTTTCACCAATTTCAATGGCTTCATATTTCGCATTCACTACAATTGTAATAGAAAAGGGAGATGCGGGGGCTTATAAGGAGAAAATGTATAAACTATATATTACTACATTGGCTGTTTCATTTTGCGTTTGGTTTCCCGTACAGTTTATCAACTTTTCTGTCATGCCAAAGAAATTCCAGGTTCCGTTTAGTTCCAGTGTTGGTGTAATTTGGAACTGTTTTTTGTCATATAGGAATGCTGCTGCTTCAAGCTGATATGTAATACGTATACCCACGTATGTTATTTTTTATATACAGAGCACAAAAGTGCTATCAATAAGTATCGATGGAACACATGAGGCGAGAGGAAATTTTTGAGATGTTGGGTTACCGAATGCCGAGGTTCGGAGTATAAGACATTAGAGTACGGAGCGAGAGGGACGGGTGTCTTGTTGCCCCGTTTCTTTGATCTTCTCCTGTCTCTCTATTCTCTTCTTGATTTCTATTTTCCCTCTATTCTGTTTATTTATCACCGGTCATAACTGTAAGTGCATATCGTAATAATTAGTAGTACAACTATGGCTTTGATTAATTCAATCAATGTAGTTACACCGCAGAGTGCAATGGCAAATGAAGATAAAATTAATGTAGACGCCGTCATTAATAAAACTGTTGGGGAATCTGGCTTAATTTCTAGAGATTCTCTGGAACTAACACAATCCGACTATGAAACCCATTTGGGTGGTTATGATCATCAGGAAAATATGGATGTTGGTTATGATCACGATGCTGATATGGTGGATATTGACAACAGAGATGATGGCAATAATTATCACCACAGAAGTAACAGTATTAACAAACATGCACATTCTTACCATCATGATTATGATTATAATGCAGAAGATGTAGTCACTTTAAATGAAAGCATGGAGGAATTAAAATTAAGTAAAGTTCACTACAATTATTCCTCTGCTATTGATAACATGCGTCAAGATGATATTGGATTGATCTGCTTCCCAATTCAGAAAAGATTACAAGTTTATAAAACGGGTGCCAACTATACTTTATTATGTGTTGGTGAGTCTGGTGTTGGTAAAACTTCATTTATTAATTCATTATTCAATTCTTTGTTGCTTGAAAAAAAATCATCAAATGTTGAAGATTACAATTTGGTCGGTGTTACAGGAGAAAACCCAAAAAAAACCACAAAAATAACACATCATAAAATGGATTTAATTGAAGATGGTTTCAAAATGAGACTTAATGTGATTGATACACCAGGGTTTGGAGATTATATTGATAACAAATTTTGTTGGTATCCGATCGCAAAATATATTGATGAACAATATAGAAGATTAGTTTATCAAGAAAATCAACCAGATCGTAGTCAATTAATTCATAGTGAAGTTCATGCCTGTCTCTATTTTATTGTTCCCAGTGCAATTGGTTTAAGTCAATTAGATATTGATTCAATGAAAAACTTATCAACAAGAGTAAATTTAATTCCAATTATATCTAAGGCAGATGGTTTTACACATGATGAAATCTCAACTTTCAAACAAAGAGTTAGAAATACATTAAAAGAAGAAAATATCCCAATTTGTGAATTAATTGATGAAAAGACTAGAATCAAATCTTTAATTAATGAAATGCCATTTTCCACCATTAATTCTATTGATTACTTTTTAAATGAAGAAGGTGAACAGGTTCGTGGTAGAAAATATAAATGGGGTGTTAGTGAAGTTGAGAATTTGAATCATTGTGATTTCCTTAAATTAAGAGATTTTTTGATTGAAAGTTATATGGGCGATTTAATATCCTCAACAGAAAATTATTATGAAAATTATCGTAGAGATTTCATGAAATATAGATTAGGTAAAGCCATTAGTTTAACCATTAGTGAAGATGAAATGAATAGATTAGGTATCAAAGATTACGATAAAGAGGTCATTGTTCCAAGTAGTAGAGGTAGCTGGAAAAGTATAAGTAAGGAAAATAGTCCGGCTCATCCAAGTTTAGACAAGTTGATTGGTAACAAAAATTCTATTAAAATCTTAGAATTGTTGAATAGAATTACCTTGAGTGAAACTGAAAGGGAATTAGTTGAATTAAATCCATCCTATTTAGAAATGGAGAAACAAGTCAAAAAAAAATTTACTGGTATTGTTCAATTACAAAATCAAAAGTTCAAAGATTGGAAGAGAACTTTGTATGACAAACAAGATAAATTTAATAAGGATATTGAACATGTTCATCATAGATTAATTGCAGTACAAGAAAATGTAAAACAAATGGAATATCTTAAATAATTTGATGCCTGTTGCATCGAAGAATCAAATATTTGCTAGTAAAGTATACGTATATAAGTCGCAAGATTGGTTTAAAATCTATATGTAATTTTTGTACCTATTGTTGTACATTGTATATTGCTAAATGCTCTATATGAATTAAAGAAGATGAAAAGACAAAATAGGTAATAGCGAGCTGAATTCATGTAGTTGCCTATTTGGGAAGGTTGTGTGTGACTGTCTTTTTGGCGTTTTGCGCATTGCGTGGGATTGTATGTGCGGTGTGCGGGGGACATGGTGAGGGCCGCGAGCGTGGCTCCGTGTGCGCCCTCTGCGCTGTGTGCTGTGTCTGCTGTGTGTGCAGCGAGGAGTGGTGAAGTTTTTCATAGGGGACGAAGAAATCGGTGGAGAGGACAGGGTGAGTCTGTCATTCAAAGATCTAAAGAAACCTGCTAACCAATATCACAAAGTAGCTAGACCATCCACGATGATTATTCCAAAGGCTGACAGAAGACAAATCTTTATGGCATTGTTCAAGGGTATGTATTAACTGCACTGCAAACAAAAATTAAAATGAAAGTGAAAACGAGAAAGTATTGATTGAGTTAACTAATGACAGACATTGGAGATATTACAGAAATATATATGTATATTGAAATATGAGATCCATGCACTATAATATGACATGTGTTGAGTGTGTTGAGAAATAAGGATAACTGTAAAATGGGAAATACTAAGAATAAATATATCACAGACCTTTGAAAACCTGTCTTTGAGAAATTAGAATGCATAAAGGACAGAAGTAATTTATGATGACAAGTGTGGAAAGATAAATTATATTAACAAATCCTATTAATTAATAAGAAATGAGGATTTTGTTTATTTAATAATAAAATTTGAAAAATTAAAAACTGATGCATAAGATAAAATATTAAGAAAATATTAAGAAATTGAATTTGGCATCAATGGGACTACTTTCACTTGTTCATGAAATTACTTTCTTTCTCTTTAGAGAGTATCACCAAACAATCAAGTTACTAACATTTTTTTAAAAAAATCTTTTCCATCCCTTTAATTAATAATTTTTTATTATAGACGGTGTCTTAACTGCAAAGAAAGATTTCGAAATTGAACACGATGAACTTTCTGTTAAGAACTTGTACGTTATCAAGTCCATGCAATCATTAACTTCTAAAGGTTTTGTCAAGACTCAATTCTCATGGCAATACTACTACTACACCTTAACTGATGAAGGTTTAGAATACTTGAGAGAATTCTTAGGTGTTCCAGAAGGTATTGTTCCACAAACTTTAATGGAACAACCAATCCCACAAAGAGAACAACCTCAAAGAAGAAACGGTGGTAGAAGATTCGACGGTGACAATGGTTACAGAAAGAGAACCAGAGATTAGATTATGTATCTTTAATTCATTCTTTACTTTGAACCCCTCTCTCTATATATATATACAAATATAACTTCGTATAACATAAAACTAAGACTCAACTTAATCCATAACTTGTAAAATATATAAATGCACTACCGACTTCCAACTATATCAAGTTTATCAACTTTCGCTAATCGCTTCATACTACTTACTATTTATAGAATTCGCTCGCCGATTAAGGTTGCACGCAGAAAGTGTGGCACTTGACACTTGACACTTCATTGCTCACACCCTTTCTTCCTTCATCATCTTGCTTGCAACCCTTCTACAGGCAAAAATGTTCCCCAGGAGGAAGAACAAGCCATTAGTATTATCACTTGATGACAGCAATTATGCACCTGTAAGTACATCGAGGAGAAACGCATTAATCGTCGTTACAATCATCATACTAACATTATATTTTTAGTTAATTTTTTCTATTCTCTAAATTCAGGCACCAAATCCAAATTCTTTACAACCGCAACCTGCAACAGGACAAAAAGCGGAGATGAAACCTCTACCAGTGGTTCCAGTGGTTCCAGCGGCTCCAACAGTTCCTTCTCATCTTGCTCCAACTAACCAACCATACCAACAGACTGTACCTCAATCGGCGCTGTCTTATCAAGGTTTGGCAAATAGTTACAACACTAATGAATCGAAGAGGCCACTACCTGTCATTTCAGTACCTCAACCAGAGAAGAAACCAGAAGAAAAACAACCAACAATTATAAACAACTATTATTATATGCAATCTCCACCACACGCAGCTGCACCAATTATGGCATCGTATAGTAGTGATTCTCAGCAGCTGGAACTATTAAAACAACAAAGGCAGGCGCAGTTACAAAGAGATTTGGAAAGAGAAAGAGAACAAAATAGATTGGCACACGCTCAAAATTCTTCGACGTCCTCATTATCATCATCATCTCGTAATGGGAAAAATCCAGCTCGAAGTCGAAGTCATCGACGCCCAAGTAATAACGTAGAGGCTAATTATCTTGATGATAACGCTGTTGTCGTTGGTGTGAACGATGACTATAATGATGACGATGTTGATGGCGAGAGCATAAGGTGTACTCAGATGAGATCTTCGGACAGAAAACATAATTCAGGATCTCCAACTGATAGAAGACTCACTCGTGTTACCTCTTCCACTTCATTACAATCGGGAAATTCGACGGATGTATCAACCTATGACTTATTTGTCAGAAGTGGTGGTAGACCATATACTAACAATGTTAGGAAATCGCCACATAGAAGAGAAAATAGTACTGGTAATAATAACAATAATGGTACATTCATTGACGGTGGCTATCAAAGAGACGGTATATATTCTTCTGCCACAATTGCAGATGATTCTAGAAATAAAGTTAGTTTAAATGGTGCAGGTGGTGTTGCAAAGATCCCGGAGATTTCAATCAATTATTTAGATCCAGATATTTTGGATAATGAGATGAATAATTTATCATTGAAGGATATTGATTTGATGAAACAATTAAAGAAATTAAATGATGAAGATATTTCTGTTCATAATGACGATTTTTACAATTTTTTCCAACGTTGCTGTTCTCCATATTCTTGTCTGACATTGGAACCGTTAGGTCGAATTCTCTGTGATCCATACAATTCAAACAACAGGTTTTCATATAAAACCTTGTCTGTATTGATGAATACCTTTTCATCCGGTACGGGTTCTAATATGGATGAAATGGATTTTAGAAAATTTATTAAGATGTGTAAGTTTGTTAAAGGTTGTTATTATGCCTTCAATTATCATGATACTAGAGGTAATGATCATGTATTAGATTTCGAAGAATTTCGGAAAGCGTTAAAATTCAACAGAATGGCATGTTCTGATTCTTTATTGGCCCGTATATTTAGTGAATCCGTTAAGTTGGATTTTGAGCATTTTGTCGTTGCTGTTATCTGGATCCGGAAGGAACAGAAACAATAGTTTTTGCATCGTTCGTTATTACTGCATATATTTGTATTTGTATTTTTTTTTACCTTCCCCCCTAATACATTCACTTCTCGATATTATATACTGCTGTGTATATTTTCTTTCGTTATGTACTATATCTATATATAGATATATAGATATATATATATATATCTAAGCAGCTTGATTAGCATAAAAAGGGTGATAGGATGCTCGCCTCTCTCGTATTGCCTTTACGGGATCAAATCTTATCGGAGCTCTCATTTTTGGTTGCAACTGTGGACTACTCCAACGGTTTTCCCTTTTCCTCCTTTCCCCGCTGAAAGATAAACGCAGCGAAATTTGAAACCTGGTTTTGGGCTTCTTATTTCTCATATTATGTTCTTTCTTCTCTCCTTCTTTGTTACTCTTAGCCTTCCTTATTTTTGTCTTTTCTTCTTCTTTTCCCGACAAAAATCTCTGGTTGGTGATAACCACCACCGCACCATGTCAGACAATACTTTCGACAATAGCAACTACACACCAGTATGTGCGTGTCAAATCTCTTATAATTTAATATGTCTTAATCGTACAAATTATCATACAGGTTATTCATTTTTAATACTAACATTCATTTATTTGTCTCTTTCTTTTTCTATTTTAGTTTCGGACTCCAGAGTCTCTTTCACCACAAGCAGCAACAGGCCACCATTCACCTCGACCTTTATCAAAATCTATTCCTATCTCACATATATGTAGTAGAAATCAAAGTTCCTCTCTGCGTATTAATGATTATAGCTGGTCAACATCACCATCTCAGAGTGTACCTTCAATGATGTCTCCACCTCGCCAAAGGCCTAGTGACAATTCCAATCTACAAAATAGACCAAGTTTTTTAAAAACATCTTCGAATCAAGATCAGCCAAATCTTCGATTAGCCAGTACTTCTGAAAATTATAATGAAAATAGGTCGATATTTATCAGCGATACCGATTCTAGTGTGGCTGTAAGAAGATCTGACAGCTGCAAAAGAGACACTTCTGTTGCCTCCAATGTTGACTGTGTTAGTGAAACATCCATGTTTTCTATGGATGATATATATTCTTTTAATTTGATTCGGGAACTAAGGGAGATGAGCGATGAAGATATCGATGTTAAAAATACTGATTTTTTCAAACTTTACATAAAATGCTGTCCGCAAATTGGGTTTTATTCTTCAAATATTAAGCAAAGTGTGACCAAAGAACAATTATCCAAGATTCTTTACGATCCTTTTAAAGAGTCCTGCACGGTGCCCTTTTCAGATGAAACCTTAGAAGCAATAATGAATTTAGGTGATCCACACACTTCTATTAAAGGACTTGACTTGTCTTTATTTATGACAAGATGTAAATTTATTAAGGAGTGGTATGAGCAATTTGAATCATATAGAAGAAGGAAACATGATAAACGTGGGATGAGTTATCATGGGTTCAAGAAAATATTAAAGCAAAAACAAATACCATATTCAAGTCTTGTATTAGATTTTATATTTGCTGGATATATGAGAATGGGATTTGAACAATTCCTTATGGCCATTATAAGGCTCCAAAACATGCAGAAGTGATAAGTGATGAATAATATATAACACCGCATACTTCCCGATCGGGCAACTCGCTATTCATCGCTGCAGCAGAAAACGAACAAAAAATGGAAAAAACGGGCGGTGCCTTATTATACATTACTATAATACATTACTATAATACATTACTATTAATAGAAAATAGAGCGTGTATATGTATATTGGGCGAGACTGGGGAATTGGGACTCCACTTTCTGTCGGCCTAATTTCATTCACTCGGGTGACCTGTTTAAGATTTAAGATTATCCGTTTTGCCATTTAAGTGTTGCCTTTTGCCCTTCTCTCTTTCCCTGTCCTCTCTCTCGTTCTATCTCGTGTCCCCCAGTCTCATCTTCTATCACATTAACACACAAATGCTTTTTAAGAAAAAGGACGAACCCTTAGAGTTGTCACTTGGTGACGGCGATTACACTCCTGTAAGTATAGTATATATGTCACCTGTCAATTATTGTGTCAAAAATCAGACCACTAACATTAACTTTGTTCTTTTTCTTTTAATTTTTTCCCTTTAGTCCCCGAATCCTAATTCTCTACTGCCACAGCCTGCAACAGGTCAGCATTCATTGGAAGATTACTATTCTTATTCAAATACAAATTCTTATCAAAATGCACAGCAACTCTCACAACAAGTTGTCCAACCTTCATATCCATCATCTTATTCATCCTATCCAAATGAACCAGTCACGTATACACCAAATGATCCACCATCGACAACGAACTCTGTTCCGATAGTTTTATTTTCTTCTAATTCGAAGGAAAAAGATCAAGAATATAAAAAGAATTCACTTTTCGATGATGACAATAATACCCTCATTAATAGCAATATCAACTATTATAAACCACGTTCACAGCGAGAAGTTGTACTTGAGAAAGGACCAGATGTCGTGGTCATGACTGAAAATGATTCAAGTACTCGTCATGGTAGGAAAAGTCGTAGTGAAAGTACAGGTAAACATAGTATACATAGTTCTCACAGTGGTCAGAGTCGAAGCCGAAGTCGTCACTTCTATGATAACGATGAAAGGCGGTATGATGAGTTTGTAAATACTGCTGAACCTAACTCAGCTATGAGAAACTCATCTAGTAAGAAAGGAAATAATGATAATTCCAATACATCATCAAATGTGGAAGTTGTTAAATCGGTAAAATTGTCTCCTAAAAATTCAAGTAAAAAACGTATCAATCAAGAAGTGAGATTTACTGATCCTAGTATGTTAAATCATGAGCTGAGCACTTTATCCTTGAATACCAATGATATAAATGATATCAATACCAACCCTCTTAAGTTAAATTTAATTAACGAAATAATGAAATTGAGTGATGAAGAAATATCGATTAAAAATGACGAATTTTACAAATTTTATATTTATTGTTGTGCCCCAAAATCTACATTGACATTGGAAGGGCTGTCCAGTGTTCTGTACGATCCATATAATTCTAAGAAAAGATTTTCAGTTAGTTCACTGTATGCCATCATGAATGCAAATACTTCACGTTCAAATTCTGATATTAATGAACTTGACTTCCCAACATTTGTCAAGAGGTGTAAATTTATTAGAGGCTGTTATCAAGCTTTCAATTATCATGATACCCGAGGTAGTGATCATGCATTAGATTTAGGTGAATTTAGAGAGGCTTTGAAATTTAATAACATGACATGTTCAGATGCTTTACTAACTCGTATATTTACTGAATCTGTAAGGTTGGATTTGGAACATTTCATTGATGCAGTTATAAAAATCAGAAAAGCTGAAAAATGATTATCGATCATTTATTTTTCTTGCAATATTGAATTTTATTTCAATTATTTTGCAAATTTTAAGCTTTTTATTGTTCTCTTTCATTCTTTAGTAAGTTTAATCTTTTAATTTTATATGTTATATTTTGTGACATTTATATTATTACTTTTCTCTTTTTATTCAAGATAAATGCATGTGTAATGAATCATCTTTTTTTTATATTAATTACAATTGGTCTACACTTAATAATCAAAATTTTAAAGCGACATAACTAAAACAAATCGTCATAATCTTCTTCTTCTTCTTCTTCTTCTTCTTCATTAACATCATTTTCATTTTGATCTACATCCATTTGATCATCATCTCCTGCTTCGCTGCCTTCATTTTCTTCATCATTATTATTGTTAGTGTTATCCACATCATCTTCATCGTCATTCTCTTTGTTCTTATCAACATCATTTTCAGCCTTTGAAGCCTCTAATTTATTCTTCGCTTCATCTGCTGCTGCAGCTTGTGATTTCTTCATATCTAACTCCTGCTGTAATCTACTTATAACATCGGTAATTCTATTTTTCATGATTGGATTAATTGCCTTCTTCAAGTCTCTCTGTTTTTGGGCAATCGTACTTTCTAATTCCTTAATTTCCTCTAATAAAAGAGCACTATGTTGTGTAAATTCATCAATATCATTACCACCTAATCTTACATTGGTATTCATTGCTATTTCATTATCATCTTCGTCTTCGTCATTATCTTCATCATCCTCTTCATCCTCATCTTCATCACTTTCTGACTCAGTTTTAGTAGGATTTTCAATCATATTCGATCCACTATTACCGTTGTCTTCTTCCTCTCCTTCTTCTTCCTCTTCCTCTTCATCATCATCATCTTCTTCTTCTTCTTCTTCTTCTTCTTCTTCTTCTTCATCATCTAATTCACCATCGTTTTCATCATCTCTCATCAATCTATCCAATTCATTATCAATATCTTCAAATTGGTTATCCATATTTCCATCTTCTATGGAATTCAATGTCTCTTTCTCCTTTTGTAAAATCTTACGCTCTTTTCTCAATCTCTTCTTTTCCTTCTTTGCATTCTTATTCTTAATCTTACCTTCGATGACACTCATTGGTACCAAATTTTCTTCATCTGCATCGATAAATTCAAAAACTGAACTCTCAGCCTCAATATCCAATTTCAACAATCTCGCAACTTCATCTTCAACATTCTGAACCACCGCAGCTTCATATTTTTTATCAAATCTATTTTTGGCAAATTCCATAGGTGGTGTTAACCCATCTGGGTACGTTTCACCATATTCTTTATCAACTTGCAATTCCAAAATCTCAACTTCATCATATATCCGTTTAACTACAAGCAACATCTGTGAGACATCAACAGTTTTGAAAATGTTCTTCCTATCGATAGTTTTATGAACTTCAGATATCGTTGGTAAATTAACCAGCTTGGCAGCATACATTATATCACCGACTCTAACTATCGCCCTCCTTTTATCACTCCACGTAACGGAAATATTGGAAAAATCAGTAGTTTTATTCCCGCTATTCGAATTTGTATCTTTGTGACCACGTTCGGCACTTTCAACGGCTGCTCGCACAGTGTCTAAGGTTTCATCTGGTAAAAACCTCAAAACAATCGCTTCCTCAACCAACGGTTCCTCTTCCTTATCCGGATCTTCAGAATCGTATCCATTCCCTGGTAATTTAGCAGCTTTCACCCTTAGTGTTGGTGTTCGTTTCGGTTTGGTCAGTGGTTTTGTTCCGGTAGTGGCCGTCGTCGTTGTAGTTGATGATAATGGCGGTCCTGCGTTATCATCTAGCGATTTAAATTTGATTGTAGGTAAGCTGTGTGTATTTGTAGATAATGATGAATCCATTAATGTTTTCAGTTTGATCTTAGGTAGTGAAGTTGAGGATGATGATACGGATGTGGGAGTCTTGATTTTGATCTTCGGTGATGTGACTTCCTGCTTGATGTAATGGTCACCGTTGTCGTTGGATTCCTTATCGGATTTTTTTGATGACAATTTTAATTTGATCTTTGCCATTATAATTATTGTGTTATAGGTGTATGGATAGCGTAAAAGTTTGAGTAAAATCTAACGAGTGTGTAAACGTAGCTGGTAACAAGTGTAAAGAACCCAGAATCTTAGAACTCAAAATCCATGAAATCATGTTGCCATAATAAATTCCAAATTTCAAAATTGCCGGGGCGCACAAAAATTTTATGTGAGACATTTCGGATTTGGGTTTAAATGGTCCACCCAGGACAGAAAAAAAAAAGTAAGTGAACAAGAAGGGAAGCAAGGGCACTCAACCCTTACATTACTACTGATACTAAGGCGTGGTCAAAAATGCAGAAGTTTTATACAGCACAGATTTCTGTCAGGGGCGCCATGGAGGCTGTGGCGGCCAACGGTGTCAAGGGAATACGATACAACTACGATAGAGAAACCTTTTCGAAAATATTTGAAAAATTGGGAATGAGAAAGACATACATGGATGAAGAGGGTAGACCCAATGGGAAGCTGAATATTATCGATTACAATGTCAGGTTATCGCCAATGACGTATTATCTAAACACCGTATATGAACCTGAACATCATTTAATTTACCCCGATGGACAGGCAGCATTCAAATTTTGGAAAAAAATGGAAGTTGATGAACCAGATATGAAGAATTTTAATGTTTTGCAATCAACCGTTGCCAAAACTGTCAAGGCAAACCTATTGACAAAGCCGTTAAATGAGGGGATGATAAATCCACAGTTTTTGCCCAAATTAACACCGGGGGTAGATGCCAAATGGAAAGAGGAAGGTAAAGAACCAATCAATTCAACATTGCTTTTTGTGGGTGATTTCTTATCGGCAACACATGCAAGTGCGTTAAGAACGTGTATATATTATAACGAAGTGGGGACTTCGATGTTTAGATATGGAGGTGTGAAATTCTTGGCATGGACATCACCTAATGAAGTACTCAAATATCTCGGTCCGTTGGGATCTATTCATAGACGTACTAATTCCATGATGGCCAATTTGTACAGTGATGTTAGAGTTGTCGCATGTACGGAAAAGTTGAATAATCCAAAGGCTACAAAGTTGTTGGGTGACTTGGATACTGTTCCTTTGCCATTTAATGACTTTGAAGGTGAAGTTTGTCTGGTTGAATTCCAATCGAATCATAATAAATATGACATCAAATTTCATGATGAATTGCACCTTATTATACATAAACTGTTCTGTACTCCGGGTGCATTGTTGAAAGAGAAGTTACATGTTTTAGGACCTGGAGCCGATGAATACCTTGGAAAGAACGTTCCTGAGAGTGTGTTAAACAAGAAGATTAGTATGATCACCAACCAGGAGTTTATTGACCTCTCTGAGGCATACTACTATTGGCCGTTCAAGCCGAACACTAGTTTGGAGACGTATGGAAGCAATGAATCATTTTTTGACTCCGAGTAGTGTAGTTGCCAAAGTAGAAAGTAATAAGTAAATGGAGAAACCCTTTATAGACGACGATAGATAGATCTAGACGCAGAACGTGTACATAATAAAAGTAATTATACAATAATGGAAAATTGCTGACGTCAGCGCCGGGGAAATTTTCATCTTTGTCTTTGGATTTCGGTTTCAGCAGACGGAGGAAGTTACAGGGGGCAGGAGATGGAGGCAGAAGGACAGGGGGTAAGAGAGTTCTTCTACATGTCTGATACGATTGACATGGATACGGCCGATGCGGAGAGTGTGGTCACCATGAGACACCGACACTTCATTCTTGATCCCAGTGCATTGGTGTACGGTGGAATAGGTAAAATCAAGCAGTGGATTGACACCATCGTTGAGAATTATAAGAGTGACAACAGAGAGGAGAAGGCAGATATTCAAATAACATTTTACATTCCCTCATATACATTGAAAGAATTGGATTTTTTGAAAAAAGTCTTCAACCCTTTGATTTCTGCAAATGCACGGGAAAGTATCAAATTTATCGATAATCAGATTTCTGATAGCCAATTTGACCTTGATGATGATAGTGACAGTCATTATGGTGGTGCTATTTCAGATATGGAATTTAGTGGTGAAGAGGAAGAAGAAGCATCAAGTGATAGCGATGATAATAGTGTCAGTATAGATAGTGACATTTTAGGATTCAACCCAACACGTCATCAGCTACAAAAGCCTTACCAAAGAAAGAATATGAGAAATAGAAATAAGAATAGGAATGATAAATTAAAACTTTCAGATAGTAATGATTACATGGATTTTGAAAGTTATAATAAGATGAAATCAAATAAAAGTGATGCATTGAAATCAAATAGAAAAGATTCCTTCAAACCGGTTGTTTTCATTCTCGAATCGGAAACAGACATTGGACCAGATTGGAAAATTGCATCCGGATATAGAAGATCAACACCATTACTTTCTCAGTTACCTAAACCAATTAACGGATATTCTTCAAAGGGTCAATTAGTTAATGATGATAATAGGAAAATCACGGTCGGTGTTTTTGGTAATAATATCCCTGGTACTTTTAATGTTTTCAATAAGAATAACACCAATGTGAACAGCTTTGGTGTCAATAATAACAATAACAATGTTAACATTACTTTGGTCAATTCTGAAGAAAAAGCCATTGTTCCAATGAAACTTAAATTCTTCATTAGATCATGCATTCAAAAGCAGTATATTGAAAATAAGCTAAAGAAAGATTCAGAAAAAATTAACTGGGATATCATCTGTGAAGATGCAACAACTGCAATTTGGCTCAAGAGTTTTGGATTGTCAGTGAAAACATTGAACGATGTTCAGCAAATTTTTGATTCTTCAAGTAACGTCAGTAATAGTACCACACCTAATGCCAAATCTACCAATGTTCTATTTGATCCTGTTTCTGGTACGTTTGTTGATAGTGAATCTGTTCTTTCCTCTAAAAAGGAAAAGAAATTCAACGAAAGAAAGGGTAACGGATTTAGAAATAGTAGAAGAGGTGCAAAGGATAGAAAGGGGAAGGAAAAGGGGGAGAAGAAGGATGTCTTAGAAAGAAAACATAAGAAGGAGAAAAGGGGGAAGAAAGAAAAAAAATTAGTTTCCAATGATTCTAAGGAAGAGAAGGATGTCACTCCATATGCAGAAGAAAAGGAAAATTTTGAAATTAATGCTACTCCTAAAAGTTCTAAGCCTAAAAGAAATAGAAGAAAAAAGGGTGGCAAGACTTCTACTACAGAAACTGACTCTAACACTAATAATACTGATATCAATATCAACAAAGTTCCAAATGTCTTGTCACCAGATAATTTTGCTGAAAGAGGCCAAGGTAAACTTTGGACACCATAAATTAGTATATGAAGTTATTTTGTTTGTTTCCCTTTCTCAATTGATATGATATTGAGTAAATCATATACTTACTATCATGAAATAGAAATATTGTGGTTGATTTTGTCCAGATATACCATGTCTCATTAGTTGCTGGTTGTAATAATTAACAAGACATGGGAAGGTAGTGTCTACAGATCTGCATAGGCAATTCGCAATCTGGTATACAGATTGTGCATGGTTAAGTTAAGCTTGAAGCTCCTCCGCATATCCGCTAGATATAGATATACTATATTATAAACATGACAGAAAAATCATAATGATTAGAGTCTATTATGTAAGATTTTTTGTTTAAGTGTAAATAATCCAATGTTCTTTTACTTTAATTAGTGATTACAAAACCAAATATAATGGAGTGGAAAAATCGTATATGTATCGATCAGATAATAGTCAAGAGTTGTATTCATTGAACACCTTTTTAGGATGCCCTAACATTAGAGATGCCAGAAAAAACATATAAACATAAAAGATTCATCATAATATATATACGTCGATCATTTCCACCGCCACTTTAAGTGTCCTTATCCGTGTATCCGATGGACGGTACCATTACCGTACCAGCAGATTCCGTGTCTGCTGAAACCAGTAAGGAAAAAAAAAATGCTTACGATCTTTCCAAACCGAGGGACGAACCGGATCCTGCTCTCCTTTTATACTTTCACCTCCGACACCGCGCTGAAAAGTTTGCAGCAAAGCAAAACCGTTGAGGGTTTCTTGTAATTTTTCTTTCTTTTTGATTTTTCTGGCTTTGAATGTGGATGTGGTTTCCTTCTCTGCTGCTCCATTGGTTGCTACACACTGTTACACGGTCACCTGTGGCCACAAATATTTGTGTCAGTGTCTTAAGACACAAGATGAAAAGAAAGTGTTAAAAGTTGCTGCTTGTGTTCCTCAAAACTTCAAGAATTGCGAGTCACAACAACTTTTTTAGCAAAACTTGATACAGCAACCATAAGAAAACACTGGTATATTTTGATATTAAGAAGTTTTGTAAAAAGATCTTTAAGATTATATGATGAATAAAGAATACTTTAGGGAGACTGTCTATATATGCAAAGTTAGTACAATCAACTAAATGGTTCATGCTTAATGTTAAATAAGAGTTCAATATCACTGGATACATTGTTTATATTCGAATTTGATTGAAATCTAGTTGACCATGAAGTTCTTGAGTTAGAAGATAGTTTTTGATAATTGATTAAGGGCAGCTCAATTTTTTATGTTAATAATCTACAAAAATATCGATAATAGGTTGATACTGAGTGATCGCTAGAGAGATCTCGGCAAGCTACAGCAGTATAATTACGTAATATTTTCGGTCAGTGGAATTTGTTTGGTCGCTTGAAGATTCTATAAATTGTCATATAAAATCCTATGTTTTTCGATGAATTTGTTTTTGAAGTTTGACCATTTGAAGGAGAATTTGCTTTGTGTTTGTTATTTTGAAAACTTTCTACATAATCTATAAAGGCAAGGTGTGGATTATTTTGCATTTTGGCTAAGCAGAATCTGACATTGTGACTAAATAATGTATGATTATCATGATGCTTCTGAAGTTCATCAGATACATCTTTCAAGTCTGTTGTGCTAAATAGTATGAATCGTTCTTTAACTTGGTCTCGCAAACCACCTCTTTATTTCTGTGAATCCTACAAACACAGTCAATCTGAGAGCTATTATACCCCATCAAATTGAGCTTGGTCAAGGAAACAATATTGGTAGGTGAGTCCTTAGCATACACCACATTTCTCAGAATCATGTTATTTGGGAATTCCAAATCACCAACAACATTGTAAATCACTTTGTCATGCAAACTCTTGATGCTAATTGAACCTGGTCGTTTATTCTTCAACAAGTTAGGATTATTAACCAAGTGGATTGAAGCCCCAGAGTCAATCAAAAACTGATTTTTATTATATAGGCTTTTATTGTGGAGAGCTGCCATGACTTCTGCAGCACTATTCTCCTCACCATCGGCTAAGCCTGAACCGATAATACCGTCAAGACCAAAATCATTACCTTCAGTAATGTTATCATTTGTGATGCCCATTAAATCCAATGTGTATGCATCAACCTCTTGACAGCCTAGATCTAAATTTTCATGTTCTACCATACCACAAAAATGTTCCCCCTGTTCACCTTCATCAAAGAAACCCAGAGCCATCATACCATCGTTATCGCTTAATAAACATTCACCAGAAGCAGACGCAACGGTCTCTTGTCTTTTCTTCGTTGATTTGTGAAAATTAAGCTCAGGATGTAGCTTCCAGCATTTGTCCACTGTATGTTTCTTTTTACCACAGTGTGAAAATTTCTTTCCAGATCCTAACGCTAAATGAACGGACTCGTCTTTCCAACTTTTGACGTGCAACTTTTTAAATTCCTTATACTTGTGAATCGCATTCAAAATATTTTAGTTTCTAACACCCGGTAAATCCTCGGGATTGTGTGCGTGAATAGAAATTGGAAATTCCGGCAGGTCTTCTCTAGGAAGACATGCACAAAATAGGTGTACCGCTAATGCATTAATTTCCGGAACATAGTAACCAACAATATCAATCATTTTGGCAAGTTCATCTACTGATACCCTTTCTTTGTGCATCAGTTCAGTGACTTCTCTTACCAAAACAAACTCTTCAGTACCATTTTGAATGGAGAGTTTCTTGTTCAAATTAATATAGAAGTTGAACCCTGAAAATTGTACATTGTTGGAATAAACCTCTGGACTGAAGTATGCCTTGATTGCAAACATTAGTAGTCTTCCGAGATGAGAAAATTTCTCTAAAAATTTACCAAAGGACATTCATTGCCAAATTCAATCTCAAACCAATCCTCAACAATTTCTCACTTTTTCCAGTGGTCGCAGCATAGATTAAAAATTCATAATAAACATACTTTTTTATTTCATTGTTCTCATTAATGGAGATGCCTTGAATAGAACATGATTCTTGACAAAGTTGTTTGAATAATGCTAATAGTTTTTTGGTAGAAGTTTTTCATCTATATCTTTTCCTATATATTTTTTCTGGTATATATAATATTCTTTTATTGTATACATTATGAATTCAATAATATGTTCCTTTTAAATTATTTTTGCTAATTAGTTAATAGACTTTCTAAAATGTTTTGTATTTTCCTTGCCTCTCTGATATTGTCAAGAAAATAGATATTTTTATTTGTCAAAACATACAAGGCAAAACAAGTGAAAACTTTGATCTTAATCTGTACATTGTAATATTTTTTTAATGAAAGATAAAGAAATTAAACAGAATTTAATGGCTTACTTAGAAAATGATGATAAGATGATTTTCGTTTGAACATAGCTTACGGACAAAGAAGAATTAAATATTAAAGCATACAGAAATGGCTGACCAAAACAGAACCGCGTATGAGCATAAAATATACGGTATGTAAACTGTTTTTTTTCATTTGCATATACTTTTTACTTCACATATCACCGGCAAGCTTGGACCGCAGTTTTTCACACCCGACAACGAGTGCCTTCATATGAAAAAGATACCTCCATAGTGTGTACTCGTTAATGAATAACTCCCAATCCAACCCATATCCTAGAGCCAATTCTAACCTAAATAAATCTTCCAGTTTTTGTAACCCTGTAACTTTACAATAATAATGTTGCTTGTAATTCTTATCTTCAATTAACTTACTCGAAATCCTAATGCATGTCAAGATTAACCTGAATGCATTCAATTTACTCAGTTTCGACATATGGACTTCGTAATTGAATATCCCTGTAGATGCCGTTATTGTTGTTGGATTGGTAATTGGGTTATTAACATCAACACCTTCGTCCTCGTCATCGTCATCATCATCATCATTGATGAATGAGGTCACGGAACTAAACGATGCATCCATCTCCTGTGAATAAAGAGCACTCAGTATAGGGTTGTTAGTAACTGCAACTGCATGATTCGGTTCGTTTTCTCCATTTCCGATCACTTGGTCGAAATCACCGTTATTATTGGTATCTTCACTAGCGCTACTTAAAACACTGCTATTAGTTGTGGAATTGTTAAATTTGAAAGAATTTCCCAAAACTAGCGGCAAGCATCTATTTTCCCAATCAACATCACGTTGTAAATTTTTGTTCAGATATTGTAAATTATGACCTGTAAAACCATTACTTAATTTTTCATCGCATTTCAAATTAAACAAAAATTTGAATAAATACCAACCTGCACATAATCCAACTGCACCACTAATCTCTAAATGTGAATTTATACGATCGAGATAACTTGTTAATTCCATCTTAGGCGCTGATTTCAAATAAAATTTATTTGAAATCCATGTCAATGTTTCAATATCCGTTGAACATTTCTCATATTTACCGATATTATCATGGACAAAATCATTTAAATCTTTAACTGTCAGAGTGAAGGGTTTCTCTTCATCTAATTCGAAATTAGACAATATTTTGGAATCCTGTCTAAGTGAAATTCCCAGTTCTTCCTGTGATTTGGAAATTAACTCCAGTTTTTTCTTATCCCTATTTGATACTTTCTTATTCAGAACCCTATTCAGCATTTCATCAATGAAAAACATCTCTTTGTTTGTATTTCCTGGATCTTCGGATGTGACTTCTCTCATTTTTTCATCCTCACCACCAATATTATTATTACCGCTACTGTTACTACTACTATTAGTAGTATTCACACCTTCATTAAAATGATCAAGCACACCATCAAATAATCTATCACCAAACACATTTTCGGTTATTTCCTTATCATTCACCAATCCGTTACTTGTCATATCACTCAACCAAATCAATTCACCAACTAATAGCGATAAAATGGACATGGCCACCGTTCCTGAAATTTCATCCAACGATTTAACTTTATGAATATTGACCAAGATATCTCTGGCATTAATTGAGGATACAGGCGCTGGTTTCCCCTTCTTTTTCATATCGTTCTTATCATCATCTACCGTTGTTGCATCTGTTCGCCTTGGTTTGTCTATCTTCTTCTTCGTCTTCTCCTTATCATCAGCCTCCGCCTCCCCCTCTTCCGTATTCCCATTAACACTGGCCATCTCCATCTTCATATCTTCCTCTTGTTCACGTTTCCTCTCCTCTCTTTCCCACTCCATTTTTCGATTCAACTCTTCGTCACGATGATGTTCTTTATCGATCTCATCGACTCTTAATGTCTTCTCTGTGTAAATACCATGATGGTGTTCGTGACTACTGTCGTTATTCTCGTCCTCATTCTGGAATTGCTCGATATATCCGGCATCCACAGAGAGATCAAACGTCGGATGTCGTGGTTTCAATCGTAGTTCAATGTTATCTGCAATATCTATGCTTTTGTTATTGTTTTTGGGTGTTGGGATACCGTCATGGCAAGTACCAATTGGATCATGGGTTGCATCCCCCTGTGAGTGGGACCTCGGTTTTTTGTGATCGTTGCTATTCATATTCATTTTCGCTTTTCTGATCTTGTGTTGAAAGGGCATCAGAGTGGAAGAGGCAACCCAGATATACATATATTAAGGATCGAGCATCCAGCAACGTCCCTGATCCCAGACTCGTATAGCTTCTGCGTCTTGTGTCTTGCGCTGTGGGTGCATCTTCTACATATCTCCTATATATATCTTTCATTTTCCGCCTCAGCTCTCCGCACTGGGCGCGGTGTTTACGTCAGCAGCTTGCACTCTTTTTTACTTTTTACTTTTTACTTTCAACATTATTAATTAGCTTTATATAGGTTCTAAATTTTTAAAAAAAAAGAGTAAGAACAGGTTTATAGGTTATTTTCTTTTATACAGAGAATCATAATTCATCATGGTCCCAGTCGTCGTCATCATCATCTTCGTCTTCTGGTGCTGCACC
Organism: Pichia thaimueangensis; assembly: GCA_030569635.1. Lineage (NCBI taxonomy): Eukaryota > Fungi > Ascomycota > Pichiomycetes > Pichiales > Pichiaceae > Pichia > Pichia thaimueangensis. Next base: position 15,609 of record JAJMLM010000021.1, on the reverse strand, counting down.
ATCTGCAGCATATAACTTAGAGGCAATCGGACTGACAACCTTCATCAATTTTTCCTTCTCTTCTTCGAATTCTTCAATGGAGGCGGTTTCACCGTTTTCATCAATAAAATTTAATGCTTCTTCAACGGCTTCTAATAAGGTTTCCTTATCATCTTCATCTAATTTAGCACCCCAACCATCTTCATCATTAATTTGGTTCTTAATACCATGAGCTTGATTTTCTAATTCGTTCTTTGCAACAATGATCTTTCTTAATTGTTCATCTTGGTCAGCATATTTTTCACCTTCTTCAACCATTTTGTCGATTTCTTCTTGAGATAATCTAGATTTATCGTTTGAAATGGTAATTGAGTTGGATTTACCAGTACCTTTATCATGAGCGGAAACTTTCAGGATACCATTTGAATCTAAGGTAAAGGTAACTTCAATTTGTGGAACACCTCTTGGAGCTGGTGGGATACCTGTTAATTCGAATTGACCTAATAAGTTGTTATCTTTAACCATTGCTCTTTCACCTTCATAAATTTGAATTAAAACGGCATTTTGATTATCAACGGCAGTAGAGAAAATTTGAGATTTCTTAGTTGGAATTGGGGTATTTCTCTTAATTAAAGTAGTCATAACACCACCAGTAGTTTCGATACCTAAAGTTAATGCGTTAACATCAATCAAAACAATATCTTCGACACCTTCTTCACCGGATAAAACACCTGCTTGAACTGCAGCACCATATGCAACAGCTTCATCAGGGTTAATACCTTTTGAAATCTTCTTACCATTAAAGAATTTTTCCAATAATTCTTGAACTTTTGGAATTCTAGTTGAACCACCAACCAAGACGATATCATCAATTTCACCTACCTTAACTTTAGCATCATCTAAAACTTGTTGAACTGGTTTCAAAGTTTTCTTGAATAATTCCATATTTAATTCTTCAAATTTAGCTCTAGTCAAAGGTTCTGAAAAATCGATACCATCAACAAATGAATCAATTTCGATTCTAGTTGACATTTGAGAAGATAAAGTTCTCTTTGCCTTTTCAACTTCTCTCTTTAATTTAGCCAAAGCTCTTGGATTATCATTGATATCAATTTGATGTTTCTTTTTAAAGATTTTAATAAAATGTCTAACAACTCTGTAATCAAAATCTTCACCACCTAAATGGGTATCACCAGATGTTGCTAAAACTTCGAATGCACCACCAGCAATTGATAATAGGGAAACATCGAAGGTACCACCACCTAAATCGTAAACAATAATTTGTTTTTCTTCATCACCTTTATCTAAACCATAAGCGATTGCAGCTGCAGTTGGTTCATTAACAATTCTCAAAACTGTTAAACCAGCAATTGTACCAGCATCTTTAGTTGCTTGTCTTTGGGCATCATTGAAATAAGCTGGAACGGTAACAACGGCATGTGTAACTTTTTTACCTAAATAATCTTCAGCAATTGATTTCATCTTACCTAAAATCATAGCTGAGATTTCTTCAGCTGTAAAATCTTTAGTTTCACCATTATATTCGACTTCAACGATTGGTCTATCATCTTTATCGACTATTTTATAAGGTAAATGTTTAATTTCTTTTTGAATAATTTTATCACTAAATCTTTGACCGATTAATCTCTTGATATCAAAGACGGTATTATGAGGATTTGATGCAGCCTGATTTTTAGCGGCATCACCGACTAATCTTTCATTATTATCTGTGAACGCGACATATGAAGGAGTAATTCTATTACCTTGATCATTTGCCAAGATTTCGACACGACCATTTTTCATGACACCAACACAGGAATAAGTTGTACCTAAATCGATACCAATGACGGTACCATAATTTTCTGAATCTGCCACGGCAAGATGGTTATTATTATGAGATGCAAATGGTAAAATAAACAATAGTACTGCATAACAGAGGAAAGCAGTTATTGCCAAAGGAGATTTTTTGAATATCATTATTATTGTTGATAATAATTTATCTGACTGTGAGATTTATTCAAATAATTTGCTAAGAGAGAGAAGTGAAAAGGAAGGGTAGGGGAAGAAGAAGAAGTAAAGAAAAGAAGAAGAAGGCGAATAGGAGCAAAGAAATAGGAAATAGGACACCTAAACGCTATGTAGAAAGCCCGCAAGGCCAGATCGTCTAAACTAGTTGCCACGTTAAGGTTCCCGGGGCGATGGGCGACACGTCAACGAAGAGCCGAATTTTCCAGAAGACGAGAAATTAACGTGAAACGTGTCTTTTCGACTGTGACCCCCCGGTGTTAGCGGCGTTATCCTTAAGAGAGAAGAGAGAGAAAGAACCTTCTCGAAACTTTCAAAACTTTCAAAACTTTCAAAACTTTTGCAACTGTTTAATTCCCACCTGTTCTCAAGCGGGCTCGAACCTCGGTCGTCTCTCTTGCAGGGCAAGTTTTGTCTATGAATCCCCCGGATTCTGGAATGGCCCGGTGCTCGATTATCAATAATTGGTCGTATATAGTTTTCTAATGAACGTCCTGTATTTATTTGTCTGTTATACATTTCTTTATCCCTTATCTCCTCACACACACACACACACACAAAAATGTCCAGGTATCCATATAGACCGCTCCACCAGAGGTCTTCCTCCAATGCCTCTTTTGCCTCCTCTTCCTTCCTCAACAACAATACCACAAATGATACCTTGAACGATCTCAACGATCTGACAGACATTAACAATGATACAAATGCAACAATGAAGTCAACTTCAATCAATAATGAAACTTCCCTCATGTTGGATTCTACAGAATCATTGATCAACAACATACCCAATTCCATCTTTGATTTGGTCAAGGGCGTCAATTATAGGAGAAAATCAACAACTACCGGTTTATTATCCATTAATTCCACTTCAACTGTAATATCTCTCAATGGTCCAACCTCTAAGGATATCCCTCCAACAAAATTGACACAAATTGAAAATATCCCTGTCTCCGATTTCAACAATTATTTAGATAATTTGGATGATTTATATGATGATTTCAGTAGTTCGAAATCTTTAACAACAACTTCTCTAAATAAATTGGATTCCTCTTCGAATGTAAACCTTCAAAATAATAGAAATCCTTTAAATGAGGAACAAGAGGCAATGTTGGAATCCAATAATTTATCAAATGTACCCGATTTCTATTTTAATGAAAATTTTAGATTGGATAATCCAAGAATATTCAATAAAGTCACTGAAAATACTAGATTCTTAACTTTAATTGAGGATGATACCAGTACTTCCAATAATAATAATAATAATAATAATAATAATAATAAATCAATGGTTGATCATGAAGCATTACAAGATAAATTATCCTCATATTTAGATATAGTGGAGATTCACCTAATTCATGAAATTTCAAAATCAAGTGATAATTTCTTTTCAGCTCTTGATGATTTGAAAAAAATTACAAATTCTTCAAAAGATTTAACCTATCAATTACAATGTGTCGATTCTCAATTGTCTAAAATTAAATCAGATAAGGTAACTAACGCCAAAGAATCATTAAAATTGGTTCAAAAATATCAAAATATTCAAAAATTTAATCAAATCTTGATTCAATTAAAATTAATCTTACATCAATCTGATTTGGCCGAAGCTTCCTATTATGAGGGTAATTATGATAATTGTCTTTATCTCGTCGATTCCGTTTTTGCCCTAATTAAGGGTAATGTTCCTTCCCATCCATTAATTGATAAATTAACAACAAATTGGAAATTCCCCTTAAGTGATTTAAATAAATTACCTGCCTTGATCCCATTAAAACGTTTATTATCAAATTTAATCACTGATACCGGAAAGTCTTATGCTAAATTATTTGCAAATTATCTAATCGATGATTTGATCAATTCTTATGAAAATATAGATACATATTCAGTATTACAAAGATTATTAGGTGCCGCCTATAATAATAATACTAATAGTAATAATAATGTGGATGATTTTAAGTTGAAAATTGCCAATTATTTAAAGGGTTTAACCAGATGTGGAGAATTATCTTCTGCTTTCAAATTATATGAGGAACGTTTATCCAATGAATTGAAATTAATTTTCAAATCAAATTTACCAACCGATTCATCCGACAATCCAATCTTTTCAAATAGGAGTGATGATTCAAGATCAACAACAACAACAAACATCACCAATACAATAAATCAATCATTATTATTAAGTGATTTAATCAAAAATATGACACCAAAAGAGTTTGAAAATATGTTGATTCAAGATTATACAAAATTTTCGGAAACTTTTAGAAGATTGATAATTCATAAAAATTTACTTTTGACGACTTCAATAGATGTATTGAATAATTTCGATTCTCAGATCTTGAAATCACAGCCTGAAATGATCATGGAATTGGATATCTCAAATTCAATTAGTTATTCGATTAATTCCATTCAAAGAAGAATGGCAAAGTTGATCAGAATTAGAGAACAACAGAACTCCTTCATTCCATTAAACTATTTCTTAAGATTTTATAGACTTAATTCAAGCTTTTTAACAGAATGTGAAATTGTTTCAAAAGGTATGGTTAACGATCCCGTTTTGAAAGATGTCATGAATAGACAATTGATGATTTTCATTCAACAATTCCATAGAGAGAGTATAAAGAGATGTATCAAGATTGTGGAAGGTGAAATTTGGAAAGATGACGGTTTACCAATGGATTCTCAATTGACTTTGGATCTGATCACTAGAGCTGCAGAGGGTAATGTTGAAGAATGGGAATGGATCAAAGGTCTGTCAGTCAATTTCGAGGAATACCAAAGTAAAAACAATAATGCTGTCGAAACAGAGAATTCCAATGAATCAACTCAACTTTCTGATGAACAAGATTCAATTAGTAAAGAACTTAGAAAGACATTGAACCTACATTCACAAAATTATATCTTGCCATCATCGACGAGTTCTATATTGGGTACGTTAAGAGCATACCTATTATTAGTTCATTATTTTAAAAACACAATCAACCATATCATTTCTCAGAATTATTTACCAGAACTATTGAAGGCGATTAATCTTAAGATCCACCAATCTGTTTTAGGTGCACAAGCAACTAAAACTGCCGGTTTGAAACATATCACAACGAAGCATTTGGCACTTGCCGGAGAAGTCTGTCGGTTTTGGAGTGACACTGTTGCAGATATCGAGCGTGTGTGCCTATCCGAAATTAGCACTAATGGTGGCAGTGGTAGTAGCAATAGTATTGGCAATAACAAAAAGGAAATAGATGATGGTGAAAACACAGTTCGAAGAAATATCATGAAAGAGTTCGAAGAAGTTCGAGGCCTTTTTGGTGAGCAAGTGGTAGACGTCTATGATAAACTGGTGGCCATTATGAGGGATACTACATTAGCACTTGTTCAAAATTTGAAATTGTCTGATTTTGCCAAATATAAAGATGCTAACAAAGATGCTATGGTTGTTAATACATATATGGAAAATATTGTCAAGAAGACGCTGACTATTGCGAGGAGTGTTCAGAGATACTTGCCATCAGAGGAATACGATGGAGTTATGATGAGAATTTTTGGCGAATATGAGAAAATTTTGAGTGAGAAGTATGGGGAGATTTTGAAGAAGGGTGGTTCGAATGATAATAATGTTACTGGTGTTGTTAAGTTACAAATTAAAACCGATTTACAGTTTTTTGGGGCGAAGTTGGATGATATTAACGTGCAAAATACTGTTGATAGGTTGTTGGTTTTAGTTGGTTGTGATGAGAATTCTGAGGAGGTTGTTGAAGATGAAGTTGAGGGTGAAACTAAGGAAGGTGATGTGAAAGAAGTTAAAGAAGAAGTTGTAGGACAAGTTGTAGGACAAGTTAAAGGGGTTGTCAACGAAGATTTTAAGGACAAATATAAAGATGGGGTCAAAGATGAAGTTAGAGAAGTCAGAGATAAAGTTAAAGACGCAGTTGAAAAAGAATCCAAAGAAGAATTAAAAGAAGAGGTTAAGGATGAAGCCAAAGAAGAAGAAATGGGTGAAGCACAAGAAGAGGCTAAAGAAGATATCGAGGAACTAGTCAAAGAGGATGCGAAGGAGGGTATCAGTGATGACGTCAAAGTAGAATCCGAGGATGTTGTCAAAAATGATTACAAAGATGATGTCAAAGAAGGCGGTATTAATGATGCTGATGATGACAAGGAACAATCTATTGCTGAATCAAAGGATGAAGTAAGTGAAGAAGCCAATGATGAGGCTATTGCGAGGGGGATAGAAGGGGCCGAAAATGGGGGCAGTGAAGAAAAGAAGGTAGCAGTTGAAGGGTCCGGGACACAATAGACAATCGACAATAGAAGCAACGGCCAACGGCCCACTGTGCTGTGTAGAATATTAATAGAATATTAATAGAATATTAAAAGAATATTAAAATAATAGAATAGGTAGTGAAGTCTGAACAGCCTGTGCAGCCCGATCGGGAAATCGCTGGTTGCTCTGGGCAATCGCTAATAAAATATACAAATACAAAATACGCACCGAATTCGGGGACGCTAAAAGTGGGTGCAACTAATGAATTTGGAATAATTTGGAGGACGCTGCCCGCTTTACTTGCTCTCTTTAAGTTGCAAGGTGCAACGCTTATACCACTTTAACGCTTGACACACTCCCCGGACATCACCCTTGCCTCTTGCCGTACCTCAAGTAGGAAGATCCATCAACCATTTATACATTGATTCCTTTCCTCTCTCCTTTCTTACCTGTCTTTTCCACTCAAACACGAGTTCAAGTTCAAATCTCTCTTTATATTAGCCAGCAATGTCGCAAACTGCAGTAGATTACAATACCATCCATAAGCACTTGAAACAACTCAAGTTCAACCAAAATTCCTCCAATCCGGGTTCTCCATCTCAACTGGATGAACCAACAGCAATCAAGTACGTTGCATTATTAGGCCAGGATTTGGTTAACTTAATCTCATCCTCACCAATGGAGTCAACTTCCCAATTAAATCCTAAAACTTTGAATGAAATATTGGTACTTACAAAAACGTTAGATTATGTTCCAAAATCAGATAAATTATTCACTCTTTTTGATGCACAACTATTCAGGGCATTGATAGGTTTGGCAAGTATATCAGATATACCTGTCGAAGTCTTACGTGGTGTCTTGAGAATTTGTTTGACCTATTTAGCGGGAGTTTTACCAAAAACTAGAAAACAGGGTATGTTCAGGGTCTTACTGGGTGTTTTGTGTGAACCTGTTGACCCATCCTCAATTGAACAAAAAAATTCAAATGCAACAACAACTGCAAATAAAAAATATTTCCCACCAAAACTTAGATGTGATTTATTGTTCACAAACTTAACTTCCAAAATTACCTTTGCTGATGCTAGAATGAATTTAAATATCGTTGATTTTGTTGCAAAAGTTTTCTACAGATTGATGGAAGCAATCAGCCTAATTGCTAATGATGATGAAAATGCACCTTTGATTGCCGAAGAACAATGGCTGTTCAGTGTTGTTCGTTCTTTGTTTGTTACTAACTTCTTTGGTGTCCTATCCTGTATTAAAGGTATAGAAGAAATTGAAGGTATGACAGGTTTAAGAGGTAGTATGGAATTAACCTCAAAATGGTTACAATCAAGAAGGGTAAAATGGGAAAATCCAATTTGGTTAGAATGTTGCGCTTTAATTAAAGAAGTTGGTGTTACATTAAGTGAATATAAATTATCAATTATTAATGATTCTGTCATTCCAAAATCAGCTAGTGATGGTGCTCAAACAATTTCCCTAGGTGGTGGTATATTATCTGTCTTCTGTTTAGTTGGTGCCTTAAAACAACCAAAAAGATCCTTAAAGAAAGTTTTAGTCGAATGTAACATGACTTCAGCCTTCCCGATCATTAAATTCGTTACAACCATCAGTCCAGTCATCTCTCAGAGAGTACCTCTAAGCCGTATTTTCGGTATTTGGAATACAGAACTTTGGTATAATTTGATGAATGTTGCCCTCCGTTGTTGGTTATTTAGTGGTGCGACAACGGAAGCTGATGATATTGATAAAGTTATTAATATGGTTGCCGTTGTTGTTGTTTGGCTATCTAAAAAATTGGATAATGGTAAAGAATATAAAGATAGTAAAAATACTGATTTCGGTAATGTCACTAAGGATGATATTGAAATCAATGATGGCAATAATGATTATGATGTTGTTTCGTTGTTGGAAAAAGTCGATAATTTCGATTATGATGAATTGAAAGCCTTACAATTGGAGGAACTTCGTTTAAATCATTCAAAATTGTGGGCAAATGAAATGAAACCTTTTGAATATTTGGTTCATACTCAAGTAATTGCATTGGTTCGTGATCAAAGATTCTTACAATTGAGTAAAGGTTCATGGGTATATGCAACCAATCCTTTAGATTCTGGTGAAAATCGTCATTACTTCTTAACATTAAATTCAAGTTCTCAAAGTATTGTCTACAAAGAATTTGCAAAGAGACCACCAAGACATTCCCAAGCTCCTAATTTAGATAAAGATGGTATCTACATTGAATTTAAAAATATAGTTGGTATCGAATCTGAAAATCTGAATCCAACAGTTAATGAAACTGGCTTGATTAGTATTCAAAGTGAACGTATGGATGTCAACAAAGTTGAAGTTATTACCAAAAATAAGATTTTTGAATTTTATGTCGATACAAAGCAATTGAAAGATATCTGGGTCGATGGTTTACGTATTTTAGTTTCTGATAGTAGATCAGATCCAAAAGAAAAGGAAAAAGAAAACTCAACTAATAATGATCAAATCAAAAATGCTGCAATGAAACATTCAAACTCTGAAGAATTCTTTGCGGGTAGTGGAGTCAGTGATGACGTTAAAGAACAAATTAGAAAATTGGAGGATATTCGGGTACGTACACAAATGCTAGATTTAGAAGAAGAATCAAAAGCAACAAGTAATTCTAATATTGATTCGTACGACTGGAGTGGTTTGAGTACAAATTTCCATTATGAATGAATAAGTTTGCTGTCTTCTATATTAAAACCCTCTCTGAAAAGTGGTTCTTTTAATTTTGTTTACTTTATAATTTATTTTGCTTTGTCTATGTTTTCACTTTAGTTTATTTATTTTATTCTTTAATTTTTTCGTTTGCTTCCATGTATAAATAGCGGTAGAATTTTTCATTATTTTTTTAGATTGTATAGAGAAAAAAAATTAAAAAAGGAACTTTAATCAATTAACCTATTGAGTATTTGCGTAACACATAACACATAACTCATAACCCATAACCCATAAGGCACAACACATAGCTAACTGGAAGAACTTTCGATTTTGCAAAGTGGTTACGTAAGCTAATTGGGAGATTTTTGTGTTTTTTTTCAATTTTATTTTTTTTCCATCCTGAAATTTTTTTTATTGCATAATTTTTATTATTTACCGTGTGTCTAATAAAAGCAGCCGATTTGTCATCTACTACGATACCAATACCTGTTAATAATAGTATTAACTAAATATCTACATTATGGTGTGCAAAATTACACAAAAAAAATTCAATGCGGATTTCATACCAACAATTTCAGATTCAGAATCTGACGTTCCTGATTTAGATTCTGATGAAGAAGTTGCATTAGACGGTAATGTCAAGAATGATTCAGGGACTAGCAATGCAAAGAAATCTATCAAGTCTCTAAAGAAGATTGGAAAGTCTGATGGCAAGCAAAAGGAAAAATCCAAAAAGGGAAAGGGTAAGAAGGGTAAGAAAACTGCCGATACCGATGATGAGGAGGAGGAGGGGAACAAAGATGACGAAAGGAAAGAAGGTGTTAATGGGGAAATTGAAGTATCAAAAGACTTAAATCCGGATTTTGTGTTTTCAGTTGATGATTTGGGTACGTCTACAACGTTTGATGGTTGGAATTTTGGATTGGATGGAGAAAAAGATGGTTCCGATGGTAAGAATGGTAAGAAAGACGTCGATTTGGATGATATCATTAGAAGAAAAGGTGGTTTGAGTGGGAAAATTAGTGTGACTGATAAAAAGGAAGATGATGAAGTTGAAGTTGAAGATGGAGATGAAGCCCAGGATGATGATGATGAAGATGATAACGCTGATAGTGAGGATGAGGATGAGGTTTCTGAAAAAGAGGAAGGTGATAATTCTGATGAATTGGCATTGGATGGTTTTGGTATGGGTGTTGAAAATAAAAATAATGATGATAATTCCGCTTCTGCTTTTGAAAATGACAATGCAGAAGACAATGATGAGGACGATGATGAACAATCAGAAAATAAAATGGGCATAGATGATGACAATGATGATGATGATGAAAACGAAGATGGTGAGGTTGATTCCGTAGATGCGATTGCTAAATATTACGATCAAGAAGAAGGTGAAGCTGCAAAACAACAGGCACATAAATCGTTCCAGTCATTGCAATTATCACGTCCAATTCTTAAATCTTTGAGTGCATTAAATTATTCAACTCCAACTCCAATTCAATCAGCTTCAATTCCAATTGCTTTATTAGGAAGAGATATTGTTGCTGGTGCTGTGACGGGTTCCGGTAAAACTGCCGCATATATGATTCCAATTATTGAAAGATTATTATATAAACCTGCTAAAATTGCCAAAACTAGAGTTATTGTTTTAACCCCAACAAGAGAATTGGCAATTCAAGTTGCCGATGTCGGTAGAAAATTGGGTCAATTTGTTCAAAATTTATCATTTGGTTTAGCTGTTGGTGGTTTGAATTTAAGACAACAAGAACAAGAATTGAAGAAACGCCCAGATATTGTCATTGCAACCCCGGGTAGATTAATTGATCATATTAGAAATTCACCTTCATTCTCAGTAGATGATGTCGAAATCGTTATTATGGATGAAGCAGATCGTATGCTTGAAGAAGGTTTCGAGAAAGAAATGCAAGAAATAGTTGAACTTTTACCAACAAAGAGACAGACAATGCTTTTCTCTGCAACTATGAATTCTTCAATCAAACAATTGATTGCATGGTCGTTACAAAAACCTGTTCGTATAATGATAGATCCCCCAAAGACTGCAGCAAGTGGTTTGATACAAGAATTTGTCCGTGTGAGAAAGAGAGATGAATTGAAACCAGCATTACTTTATACTATTTTATCTAAATTGGATCCAAAACAAAGAACAATTATATTCATAAGCACAAAGGATATGTGTCATAAACTTAGAATTAAGCTTGGTTTATTGGGTCTAAGAGTTGGTGAATTGCATGGTGGTTTATCACAAGAACAAAGATTGAAGAGTGTTACTTTATTTAAAAACTCAACCGTTCCTGTTCTATTGTGTACAGATTTGGCAGCGAGAGGATTGGATATTCCAAAAATTGAAGTTGTCATTAATTTTGATATGCCAAAAACACATGAAATCTATTTACATAGAGTTGGTAGAACTGCCAGAGCTGGTAGAGACGGGTTATCCATCAGTTTTGTTGGAGAAGCCAAAAGAGAGCGTGCTATTGTTAGAGAGGTAGTTAAAAATGTTGAAGAAAGTAAAAAAGGTAAAGCGTTTGGTCGTAATGCAGACTGGGATGAAGTTGATCGTGTTGATAAAATTTTGGAATCAAAGAAAGATTTAATTCAAGAAATTATAGATGAAGAAAAAAGTGAAAAGGAAGTCTTAGCTGCTGAAATGGAACTTAAAAAGGGTGAAAATATGTTGAGATATAAGGAAGAAATAGAAAGTAGACCAAAGAGAACTTGGTTCATGACTGAGAAGGAGAAAAAGGAGGATAAAAATAGAGTTTTAGAGGCTCTAGGTAAGAACAAGAAAATCAACAGTAAGAAAAGAAAGAGAGAAGAGGCATTGGCAGATGCTGGTATTTCTATGAGAAGTTATAAGAAAACGGGTAAAGATAGAAAAGATAATGATATTAAAAGAATTAATAAAGTCTCTTCAAAAAAAAACGGTGGTAAAGGAAAGAAGGGTAAAAAGAGAGACTAGCTTTTTTATCTAAGCTGTACATTTTAGTGTGTTAGAATTAATTGCTTTACTATCTTTACTGTGTAAATAGAAATGTGAATGTATTGTATATTTTGAAAGAGAACATTACAGAAAAAGAACATTATGAAAACAAATACCGGTGACTAGTAAAACGAATAAAAATACAAATATGTAGAATAACTAAGTATAGAAAAATCATACAGCTCTAATCTATATGAATGTGAGTGGAAACTAATGTACAAATCTTTTATGAAAAGGTAAAAATGAAACTGAGAAAATATTAATGAAATATGTTGTGTGGCAAAAATTGATTATATTGAAATGAGGGTGTTATTTGATTTTCAATTATTTATCAATCAACACTCTTCATATACCACAATTTCTAATTCAACGGCAATACATTGTTCACCTATACTAATATCATAAATATTGTAGAAATCACCTGAGAGACATTCATAGAAAGTAGTACTTTGACCTAATGCTAATTTACCATCATATATACTCCAACCAGCAGTATAAATTGCACCATTTTGAGGGGTAGGACCATCAAATTGGAATTGGTAGTTTGAAACAATGGAACCAATTCTTCCTTCCGAGTCGTAAAGAATCGTATCATTTAATGTCATTGCAAGATCACCATCAGCATAACATGTTTCTGGTAATTCACGCTTTTCAAATGATGCAAATGGAGCACGCTTATCAACTATGACTGTGGTTGGGGCTAAGGTAGGGAGAGTTGCTGAAGTTAATGTGGAGTAAACAGTTGTAGTAGGTGTGACAGTATAAGTTGTGGTGACATCGTCAGAGGAGGATTCATTGGAAGATGATAAGGATGATGATGGAGTGTAACCGACAGTGACATATTTTTTTGTAACTTTAGTGACCTTGGTAGTAACAATGACAACTTCTTCTGAAGAGGAAGAAGGCGATGAGGAAGAGGATGATGAATCAACAGATGATGATGAGGTTGTGATAGTAGCCAAAGTTGTTGCCTGTATTTGACCATCACCAATTTGAGTAACGAGTGGGATTGAAATATAACTACTTGAAGTTGTTGAAGAGGATGTTGTGGTCTTACCAGCTTGAATCTGACCATCACCAATTTGAGTAACCACAATATGATTAGTAGATGTTGCAGCTTGAATTTGACCATCACCTATTTGTGTAATAACAACTTCACCGTTTTCTTCAGTTGTAACTGATGATAGTACAACTGATGAAACTATAGGGTTTATAGCGATACCAAATGATTGAGTGAAATCTGTGGTGGCACCAGAAAGTATTCCATCTGTTGGGGTGAAAGTAGAGTAGTTATCACCTTGTTCATAAGAATCTGCCTTGGCAGCAGCAAAAATGGAGATTAAATTAAATAATGTTTGAAACTTCATGTTTAAAATCTGTATAATGATGTGAAAAAGGTTTGGTTTGTCTTATAAGTAAATTGCTGTTTGATTGTTGTCTAGCTATTATAGCAAAAGCCAAGAACAATTTTAGTGACCGAAGATCATATTCAAACTAAAGCGGACTAACAGAAATATTTATAAACTTTAAAAGGTTAAAAATTAAAGTTGGATCGGGTATATTCGCCTCGTAAAAAATAAACAAAAGGTCAGGCATTGATCCAGCAGAATCAAAAGAAAATCCAGAAGGGCTAACGCTTTATCAACTGAAAAGTAAACAAAATTCAAGAAAATGAATGTAAGATGGAGCAACTATTCACCTTCAGCCAGCAGCAAAAACATTAGATACATACATTAGCGCTACCGATGATCCATGTCAATGACAACAGGCTCCGCAGCCATAATCAAGCAACACAAACAACTCCTATTTCACTCAGCTTCACCACACACAAAATTCATGTAACGCCCGGTGGCTGGTTTCCCGATAAAGCAATTCCCGCGCCTCGTTTGTCGCCAACGCGGGGCTGGTCGGAAGACGGAAGTGGGAAACGATAAACATGCATCCGTAACAACTAACAATAAAATTACAATTTATTACTTAGTATATATGACGTACAACTAAACAGATCTAACTGATAATTACATTGTGATGGTATGTCATGATGGATAACAAGATAGATTTAGGCATCTCCATGAAAACCTAATTTTTTGACATGTGCCAGAACCTTTTTCCAATTGACGGTGTAGATAATCCAAATTTCAGAAATACCAATTGTAAGTAATCCCGTTCCATTTCCAAGCCAAAGACCCAACAATTGAAGGTTCAATTTGAAACTTAAAAATAATGATAAGGGTACAGCAATTACGTAATAACTAATCAAACTAATTGTTCCTCCAATAACTTGCATTGCAAGTGCCCTCAAAATACCACTCGCAACACACGCAAGACTATCAAAAATAACAAAGATAGATACTAAAGGAGACAGTTTGACAAACAAATCAATAACCTCTTCATCATTTGTAAATAAAAGCGCCAGGTGTCTTGATCCAAAGAGGATTATACTGCAGTTAATTAGAGCAATTAAAACGGAAGAAAAAAACCCGACATTAATTGCAATACGAGCTCCTAGAATATTTTCCGCCCCAATAAAGTTACCTATCCTTGTAGAGGATGCAACAGATATTGCAAACGGGATCATGTATAGTAAAGAAACCACTGATGATAAAGCAGATTGTGTTGCTAATGCAGATGTTCCAAATTTAGATGCAAATAGAGTAAGGATTTCATATGCTAATGACTCTGCAAGGAGCATCACTATTCCAGGAATTGCGAGTTTGGATAAATCATACCAATGGTCAAATGCACTTAATGTAAAACCATCCCAACATTCAGATCCATCAATAAAAACCACATATAAAACCATCAAAACAAACATTGCCCAAAAATTTATAACAGATGCAATCGGAGCCCCAATATAACCTAATCCAAATGATTCAGAATACACCAAGAGCCAATTTAGAAACACGTTTATTGGAGCAGTAATGAATAAAATGTATGTACCCGCATCAAATATACCTTGGGCTTGAAGGAACCTTTTACCATTTTCAAATAGAATATACGGAGGCCCACCTAAAATGAGAATTCGAAGAAATTGTTGGGTAAGTTCAACCACTTTTGGACTGTCTATAATATATGATAAGAAGTACCCACTAAAATACCAAAATAGTGCTGCCGGGATAAATAAAACCAATGCAAATATTGAACACCTTTGTGTGTGAATTCCCACATACTTATATTGTCCAGCCCCGTATGCTTGAGGACATAAGGTGTCCAAAGATGTAGATATACCTCCAAATATAGCTAGTACTATGGTAGATGTCATGGATGCCATTGAAACCGCTGCTAATTCTTCTTTCCCTAAATGCCCAACAAATACAACACATACCAAAGAAAATATTTGTTCTAAAAAAAATGTTATTATCAATGGAACTGAATAACTAAAAAGTTTTTTTACTTCCTTTTGTGTTGTAACATCAAGACTTTCAAAATCTTCAGATTCTTCATCTTTTATTATACCCTCAATACTAATAAACGAAGACCTTCGAGTAGAAGATGGAAATAATCTATCCACCCTTGAAATTACATCATCTTCAGGATCTGTTATAGCACCATATGAGTCATTAAAATCATCACCATTACTCAATAAACTCCTTCTTTCTCTCTCTTCATCCAGCCATTGGTGGATACTCTCTATTTCGTCATCATTACCCTC
>JAJMLM010000020.1:0-63074 GCA_030569635.1 Pichia thaimueangensis | reverse complement strand
GACCATTCTGTAGGATGGTTCAACATTGGGTTTACAAAATCACCAAATCTACCCCCACTACTAAGAGCTTCCTGAACCGGAGTTTGTGTACTTTTACCCTTATATGCCATGGAATGCTGCTGCTGTTGTTGTTCTTGCTGAGGTGGTGGCTGTAAGGTATTGCCCACAGGCAGTGTAATTGTTCCAGAAATAGATTCCGTGATTTGTAGATCTTGCCCCGGTATCATTGCAGAAGCAAGAACTGGGGGCTTTGTCTGTAAGGACGCAGCATTTAAGTTTAAATTGGCATTAATTTTTGAATTCGTATTCATAGCAACATTTCCTTGGGACATGGAATTTGTGATAGTTTGATTTTGTAACATTGGCTGTTTGTGATTAACATTCTGAGCCATTTGGTTAACAGAGGCCAAAGTTGGGTTCATTCTCATTGTAGGTGGGGAGGCAGCTTTGCTTGTACTTTCAGAATTGTTTGGAGAACCGGCTCCAATTGGAATAACACTAGGACCTCCAGTTAGAGCCTTCTTTTTCATGCCCTTCTTTTGCAATGGTTTTGTTGGAATCTTATCCTTTGGTAAATTCGATAATTCTGAGGTGGGTTGCGGACCTGGATTGAAACCAAAATTGGGATTTTTATTATCATTAGGGAAAGTATACCCTGTTGAATTAAGCGGTTTATTTTGTACTCCGAGGGAGGAATGTGATGCAGTTGTCAGGGGATTTTGTGTCATAGTATTAGGCATACTTATATTGTTGGCCGCCGGTGCTGCAAATTGACAAGGAATGGATGTTTGTGATTGAAATTGATTTTGTTGATTTTGCATAGCGGACTGCTGTTGTCTTTGAAAATTAGAATTAGATGGAATTGCGTTGTCAGGTAAGTTAGGTGGTTGTTGTTGTTGTTGTTGTTGTTGTTGCTGCTGAGCCTGTTGTTGTTGTATTCTTTGAATTTGCATTCGACGCTGTTGTTCAAATTGTACTAAAAATGAACGTAACTGTGGGTTCTTGGCAATGACAGTATTTCTTTGTTCAGGATCCAGCCTCATGAGATAAGTGATAATTTGTTGGGGTGTTAATTGTGGTCTGCCCTGACCTGGCTGGCCTGTTTGGTTTGGTTGACCTCCACCTGGAACCTGTTGAGGTTGTTGCTGTTGCATTGGAATCTGAGGGTTTCCTTGGTTCTGTCCCATAGGTATATCACCTATGTTGTTGTTGTTTCCATCGCCAAAATTCATTGTTAGGTGTTCTGCAATTATATAACGCTATGGGAAATATTCCGGGTTAAGAAAAAACAGTTGTGTATCAAAAGAAAACAACAATCCGAAGAAATGGGTCAATTCATGGACATGCCAAAAAAATTCGCGCTTCTCCACGTCGATCGGCTGCTTGGAAATGGAATATTTGGAAATAGAAGTTACAAGTTACAAATTACACTTAAGTTATATATTCTTGATTAGATGATCGTCCATACATATGTAACTTTTTATTCCTCATCACTCTCCTCCTTGTCTTCTTTGCTTCCCTCTGACATCATTTGAACGTCCTCGGTATCTTCAATATATTCCACATCTTCTTCATCAAACTCTGTTTCAGCATTGGTATCGAGTTTTTCTAACTCTTTAGTAACTGCAACTTTCATTGTTACCATGCCAAGACGGCCCTTTAATTCTAATAATCTATTTATGTTGCTGGCACGTCTCTCTAAACTCAAGCCTAATAAACCTAACCTACGACGTAGATCATTGTTTGAACTTGCAGCACCAATAAGATAAGTACCATGATAAATCAAAACATATCGTATCCATGTAGTTAATGAAACAGTTCTACTACCTAAACGTAATCTCAATTCTGGGAAATCTGTTGTATTTTTAAATTTATTTTTATACACAAGTTCAGCAAGCTTATCTAACATTTTTAAAACAAAATTTTGTTCAAGTTGTGAAACTGTTGCCCTGACAATATTTTCATCGTATGTACTTGAAATGATTTGATCAAACATAGAAGTATCATTATTCCGTAAAGCTTGTGAAATATTAGTAGTGAGAGTACCAACTTGAAAATGAAATCTAGATGATTCACCATTTTTATTGTTGTTACTGCTCTTTAATTTTCCACCTAATGTGTTGGCACTTTTGTCTAATCTTGAAACAAGTGTAGAAAAATCATCGTCATCTTCATCTTCATCAAGAGCTTCGCCTTCTTTAACTTTAGTTTTATTGGATTCCTCTTTACTTTCCAAATTTACTACTGGATCAAGATCAATAAAATTATCACCAGTACGTATAGTAACGGTATTGGTTTCACTATACGTATTTAAAGAAGCCTTGTCATCAAGTATAACTTTCAGACGATCCATAGTATTTTTTTTCTTCTCAATTAATATTTCAGAATCTTCAAATTTATTAATGAACCAATTAAAATTATCAATTACAAAATAGTTTTCATTTTGTAAATACGCAATTGTTAATTTATCATGATCAAAAATAAGATCATCAATTTTGCTGAATGATTTTGCACCATTTTGATTGTTGTATAATTTTAAAGCCGAAGCTGATTGAACACTAGAAACCATTTTATTATTCCTTCTTCTTCTTTTAGAATTTGGCGTTGAAGTTGCAGAGTCTCTATTAGCAGTTTTTGTATTCAATGCATCCTTAAAAAATTCTATAAACCCGTCCTCATTTATAGCAGCTAAGAGACATTTACCTTTATATTTTGTTAGCGTAAATTTAACAATTGGAGAATTAAGTACAAATATACTTTGAACTTTAAATTGTGTTAAATCTATCAAGTTGATGAATCGATCATTGTTGGAAGAAATTAGCAAATTATTATCAATAACTTGAAAGCAATTTGTGTTTTCAACAAAAAGATTGATAGATCTGTCAATTTGTTGAAGATCTATATCATATTCATATAATGCATTTGACATTAATAAGAGCTTATTGAGGTCAGCTCCAACTACAGCATCAGGTGAGAGCGCAATTTTGGATACTGGTTCACCAAGTTCAACTATGACATAATTCAACGTTTCCTCGATTTTTATATCGGCAAATTTATCAAATGAATAAATATAAAGTCTATTAGTTGTGTCCATCAAGTAAAGTATATTTTTCTTTGAATCGAAAGTAGCACAGGAGCATGATGCGGGAGTTGATGCAATAACTAAGTCTATGTGTTGGTCAACTTTAGACATATTATTAGAATCAATTAGGTGAAAATATGGTTTGTTTTCATATAATACTAAGAAATAGACATCATCAATCCAAACAATTGTAGATGGTTTTGAACTTCCTTCCAAAGCTAACGGTGCCATGGATTCAGAATATGCATGATTTAATGGTTGATATTTCAAAACAGGTTTATCAAGCGAAACATTTGTGTATGCAATTCCTGTTAAAGGAATCCCTGAAAATTCAGAGGTTATCAAGGAGTTTGATGACATGTCTTGCTTCACTTTGATACTCTTTGAGGTTTCTTCTCTTGTGTTCGGAACCTATCCTTTTAATCTATCTGCAACTGCTAAACTGAAAAGTAAGAAATGAAGAGGAAAATTTTGAAAAAAAATCGCAAAAATCAAAAATATAAAATTCTGAAATCGAAAAAAAAAATAAAAAAAATAAAAACAACACTGAATCTTGAAGCGGAAAAAAACGAAAATTAGAAATCAGAAATCATATGGAGAGCTCAGAGACGGCAACTTCAAAAGAGAATATAAACAAACGATTACACTATTTTATCTGCTATTTTTACCGTCCCCATTCTCTGAATTGTTACATCCTATTACAAGCAGAATAAGCAATCACCTTTTATGTCCGATAACGAAGATCTTTCTCTACCTCGTGCTACTGTCCAAAAAATCTTAACAGAAATACTTCCAAATGACACATGCTTCACAAAGGAAGCCAGGGAAGCATTGATAGAATGTTGCATTAATTTTATAATGATTGTTGCAACGGAATCAAACGATATTGCTGAACAAGAACTGAAGAAAACAATATCAACAGATCACGTCATTTCATCGTTACGAAGTTTGGGATTTGAACATTACATACCAGTTTTGGAAGAATTTGTTGAATCATGTCGAAATAATGCCAAAATTAAAGAAAAGCGTAAGGAAAGTAAGTTTGTCAAGTCTGGTTTAACAGAAGAAGAATTGCTAGCAAAACAACAGGAATTATTTAAAGCAAGTCGGGAGAGACTACAAAAATAATTTTAAAACCACTTGGAGATTAACATTTTCCTATGTAAAAACATTTATGTACATCTATCTACACTTTATAAAGAAAAAAAAATCTAATAAATTCTAGGTCGAAAAGAAAAATTACTTTCGGAGCACTAAATATGAGTAAAATAAAATCAATAACCTACTTGTTTTTATAAATAAGCTTTGATTTCAGAAACTACGTCAATCTTATCGAGAACACTAACTTTAGTTATTTCATCAAACTCATCATCAAATTCAAATTCTGCGTCATTATTTTCCTTGTTAAAAGTTTCAACAGTCTCCTCACCGTTAACATATTTTTGAAGTTTGGCTCTATGGTCGATTGCACCATTTAATTTATCACATATGTTTGACAATAAATTCATCGCAGGTTCTTTCAATTCTTTATTTTCCCCACTTCCTTTGATCATCGATAACAATCCTAATGCGCCTAGTTTAATATCATATACGGTACTCCACTGTCCATTATTAATCATAGTATCAAACCTAGCCAGAATTTCTTGGATCATATTACCAAACATATCCATAACAATCATTGGTTTAGTATATAACCCACCAATTATACAACGGAATGTCACCTTATTGTCCCAAAATTCGTCCTTCTCGTTATATGAGTTAAACATCATTTCTAGGGTACTTCGATAAACATCATCGCTTAATCCATTATCATTTTCATTTTTTCTACAAGAAACAACCATATCGGAAACCAAGTTAGATATAAATGCAACAAATTCTGTATCATCAGGATCAAATCCTAAAGGATTTTCATTTACCATCCATCTTAGCAACTCTGTTAAAAAACTTCGCTCCTGTAAATCTCCATAGCAATAGACAAGTTCAAAGTAACTTGTATAATAATCAAAAAATTCATATCCATAATTCTTGAAACTACTTATAACTGTTTCTATATTTAAAACTTGTTCAGAGGTAGATGTGAGTTCTTCGACTATTTCAAGAGTGGACTCGACTAAATCCAACAGTCCATTATCTAAAATGGATGAAATGATCGGAATCAATTGATTATTCATTTCTAGTGCAGTTTTCTTATCTGATACTGACATGATAATTGTAAGCATATTTTCTAGTAGTGCCAATTGTTTGGTCTCTTTGTCATCATTACTCGTATCTTCTTGGATACGAGAAAAGGAGGAACATAAACTACTTATTAATTGTGAACTATATGGTACTAATTGTTGGGGATATTTATTAACTAGAACATCAATCAAGTCATTTGTCAATTCCAAATTTTCCGTATCGCTAATTCTTAACAGTAGTTGCATTATATGCACCGGATCGATATTTTCAGCCGAAAACTTTAAAACCATCAACTTTAATGAGGAAAGTATTAGAGGTAACGGTAAAGACGTATCTAAAGAAATCATTAGATGAGATTGAACTAAGTCGATAGAGGATGTGCATTTTAATTTGGAAAAAAATTCATAAATTAAACAGCGCAACCATAAGTCTTCTTGCGACAAATGTTTATTTATTTCGACAATTGTATTTATCGCATTACTCATGGTAGCATTTTCTATATGCGATTGAACTAAATCTAAGATATTAAGAGCACAAGAAATTGACAATTTATTTTTGGATGATAGAATATTGCTCGAAAGTGAAATTAACGGAGAAACAACATCTGGCTTAACATTAATTAATTTGGTTATAAAAGAATAACTTGCACGCTTAATATCAGAGTTTGAAACATCAAACATTTGATATGCTTGATTTATGTTAGGTAAAACCTCAAGTGGTGAGCCAAAATTGGTGTTAATAAACTCTATAGGATCATCTTCAAACGCTTCAGCTTCTTCTGCGGTTATTGAAAGAGTATGCACAATAATATCGGAAATAATCAAATTCAGATGAGGTTCAAGATATTCATATGTGCTTTGAGACAAACATCTGGAAAGGTATGTTAGAAAATAATATAATGTGCGTTCTTTTTCTGGTTCATCTCTAACATCAATCAATTTTGATAATGTGTCAGCATTGCTCGAGAAATAACCGATTAATGATGAGATATTGTGAGGCAAAATCGAAGACTTAAATACCTTAATAAAATTTTCAGTGTAACCAGTAGTATCACTAGGATTAAGTGAAGACTTTATCTGAAGTTTAATAAAAAATCTTAAAATCCATTTTGAAGACTTAAAGTCTTCTATTTTATCGTTGAAAACGTAGAATAGTTCACACAACAAAGCACAAAAAGTTTGCAATGTATTTTCGTTGAGGTTTTGAAAGTAGACTGTAATTCGTTTCGTTGTAATATAGTTCAAGGTTTTCAATATATAATGTGAGATCATTTCCCTTTCATTAGATGCTGAAGATAAACCTGATTGTAATTCTTTGCCATACGATTGTAAAAATTCATAATATACCGGACAAAAGTTTAAAGAAATATTATCCAATAATTCGTTACTATCCAAATTTCTATTATATTTAGCAACTTGAAGAACTAATAGAACACCAATATAAAAATTGTCAATTGATCTATCATCCTTTTTAATCAATTCGTTTGCAAAATTTAGTAAATCAAATTGGAAACTATCCTTAGCGCCGTGTAATAGTATAAGATTTATAATCCTCAATGATAATTTAACAATAGCGTGGTTTGAACCAGCAAAAGGGAGGGGTAATTTAACGATAAATTCAACAATTTGATTTTTAACAGTAGTTTTAAGTTGATCACTTGTAGTTGAAGAATTCCAATCTGAAGCAATTCTATTCTTGATTAGAGTCAAACAAACAAGTTTAATTTCAAGTGGTATATCATTATTATTATGTGATAAAAGAATTGATAATATTTGTGGCAATATTTCAACATTCTGGTTCAATAACAGAGATTCTGAAGGTTTCCTAATGTTGTTGTTAGGCGATAGTGTGTTTGACAGGTTAGCCAAAAGGATAGCGTCATCCATTGTTCTTGTACGATGGTTCTTAAGTGGATGAGTGGTTATTATGGTATGAGGGTCCCTCTATTAAGATATAGTGTGAAGCTTAGCAGGATTATATTGTAGCATACACACAATAACAATACAGCACTGCGTTGGAGGGATGTGGCATGTGGCCGATGTTAATAAAATGCTAGCGAGTGTTGAAAAATGAAAAATGAAAAATGAAAAATGAAATTTTTTTTGTTTGCCTGGGGCCTTGAGAAGTAGGAAGTGGCTGGTGTTTTGGCTGATAGATATTGTAGATTACGGTTTAGAATTTGGAATGTAAGGAGTTTATGAAAGATTGTATTTAGGCTTTCTGTTTGTGTAAATACACGCCAGTAGATTCAGGTTATATTGAATCAAGGTTTTAATATTTTAATTCATTAAATATAGTATTATATAGTCAGAATTTGTAACTTATGTTGGATGCATAGGTTTATTTGTTTTCGTTATCCATTTGTGCTTTTAAACATTGCATTAAAAATCCAACATCTTCCTTCTTAATGTTGACATTTTCTTCCTTCATAACATCCGAAAGTTTGATCATTTCAGCACGGACTTCTTTGTCAGTCAATAATTGCATCTGTTCCATGATGGTTGGCTCTTTATCAGTGCTTTTGACTTTACTTGCAATAATTAATTGAACACTTTTTAATTGAGAGCATACTCTTTCATTTTCACGCATTTGTTTTATAAATTCTTTTAATCTTGCTGTACGTGCAGCAGCTGGATCTTCCTGTGCTAATAGTAATCTACTTTGTGAAAAGTTTCTATATTGAATTGGTCTACGAACTGACTTAGTTGCAGTGATTCTGGAAATTCCAAACATTTTGGACATAGTTTCGGAGAACATTGTTATTTTCTATTATGTGATTTTAACTTTAGCAGCTTGAACATCAGCAAAAGCACACCAAGCCCAACCTCCTTCATTCTTGACATGGGTACCGGGTCTCCAATATTCAACACCTAACATGAATACTCGCGGCAAACCGCAAACCCCTCACCTTTTTTTATTTTTTCTATTTTTCCTCGAATTTAGTTTCTTACAAGATCCATAATCCGGAATCCGGAACCGAAAAGGAAACAAAAAATAATCTTCTTTCTTTGTTTGTATTTTCAATAAAACATTATATAACTCTGGTCAAAGATGGGGATGACCGGAAGCACTGTTGTTGTAAAATCAAGTGCAACCATTTAGTATAATTGTTTTTAGCTTTTTAGTTGCAATAGTCCCACCAAAAAACCTACAATCAGTCTTCGCTTTGTTTAAAACATTAACATTCAAAGTTACCAAAAATCGCTACAGTTTGATTAAAAAAATGGTTGAAAGTTTTTGTAGCAATATAATTCCATCCAACGTTGTTAGCGTACAATCATCATTACCATAAACAATCAGTGGCGAAAGGCGGAACCGACTAAAACACTTTGAAATGATAAAAGCAGCACTCTCAGTTAAACAGTGCAATTTTGATTGGCAAAATCTATCTGAAGCATTGTGAATTAAACAACTCCAAATACAATTGCTAGTCAAAAACGTAACTAAATTTTAATTCTTTGAATAACATAAGGATGAAATAGCATATAGATATAGAAACTTAAAGTCTTTGCGGTATTGCACTGTAAGTATTTGTCCAATTGTTATTTGATGTCTTAAGTATTTTTATTAAAAATGGGAATATAATTTTTTTTGGAGGTATTTTTTATGAAGAGTATTCAAGAAAAACATCCCATTTAAAAACGAATCCTCCTTTTAATGCCCTAGATACCAAAAATTATATATATAATGACCCATTTCAACAAGTGTTAATATATTTAATACAATAGAAAATAGAAGCCTGAAAATAGTGTCAACCATAGTTGTAACAAAATGTTGTTCAGATATTTCCCACACTGGAAACAGGGGGTGAAAAATATCGATGTGGTGGTGTTATTGGGCGGGTTTTAACAGATGCATCGTGAAATTTACTAAAAGGAGCGCTCATCTGCAGCCCGCAGCAAATAAAGCGGCTGGCGTCTATTTTAATGCAATTTTTTACAATAACAGATGCACAAACCATAAAGCTATAGCTAATTAAAATAAGATGGTTATATATATATATATATATGGGATCTATACCGCTACGTCTACAGATATATCTTTAGGTACTCGATGTATGGCTAATAGTTAAAATATAATAAAAAAGCGGATTGTAAAATTTCTTTTTTAAAGAAAATCCAGTTGTCGTCCCGCTTCGTTCCGGATTGGATGATTTGTTAATGCAATAAGTTAACAATACTTGAATTGCCTAACATGAATACTAAATTGAAAGTAAAATAAATCTGTTTTTGGCATGGCGGGAATTGTAATTGTAATTGACTGGTAAGCCTTTATAAAAATAATATCTCATAAGTGAATTGATTTTATAAAAGTGAGCCATCGGCAATAAAAACTTATCTTTGGTACCCGATTATGTCCTACTCTATGGCTGTTAAACTAGTTTCAACAAACACATCATATTTTACTGTAATTACATATATATATATATATATGTGTGTGTGTGTGTGTGTGTGCATGTATTAATGTCCTAATATTTTAAAATTAGATTTTCTAATGTAGCCGCTTTTAAACAACCTTAGTAGTTCAAAACTTATGTAATGATAGTAGTAGTCTATTACCGACCCAGAAATATACTACCCTATGTCTCCGACAAATTTGCAGTGTACCTTGATATTCTGTTTGGTATAAATCGCCGAATGTTTCAAAACTCCCTGTTTAAATTGGTAAAAAACTTATATATTCAAATAAAAACCTATCCAATTCGGTAAGTCTATTACACCATTATATTAATTACACCTAATAAATTGAAGAAAAATAATTTAACACTTGGATTCCTGTGTACTAACACCTAAATAACAAATAAGAACCTTTCACTGACACCCAGTGTTTCATTTCCGTTAAGCGTCGATAGTAAAATTTTAATATATTATATAGATATTCCACTGTGAAATCTATTCTCCTGCAAATACATAGAATATGAAACTAAAGCTTTTCTGGTGTTATATCTATTTTTGGATGTTTCAAAGGTTGAGCACAATTTTTATTTTTTCGTGTATTAAATTCGTAATCATGTAACAAAATCCGCTGAAAAACATTAAAGGTTGATAAGTTTCAGCTGATAAGTTGAGGTATATTGATAGGAGATTCTAAATAGAAACTACTGATATCAAATTGGGTTAATTTGATGCATTGATTTCAGATTAATCCGATTAAAATATCTAGATATTCAACGAAAGAGATCTGATATATATATATATATATAGGCAAAACGACATGAGAAACTTGTATAATACATATCAAAGGTGTTCTAAGTAGATTGGAGGTTTTGTCAGCAGACGGGTTTAGAAGGGATCAAACTAAGTTCAAGATTAATTTTATAATAAATTATTAACTGAATTGAAATCATGATCATAAATGGTTAATAACTAATAAGGGAATGCATGGAGTTAACCGATGAATACATCACATGTGGGCAGCTTACCGATTCTTTTAGCGTAACGTATACATGTACATTTAATTGAGGCGCGTACAGGCTGGGGGTTCCGGATTAGGGCTTAAAATTTGTGATCGCTGGATCTTCGGTTATATATTCGGTAAGTATTGTGCGTAAATATTTGGGATGTGTTGCTGTGGTTAAGTTTAAGAAAATTTCGTACAATTGTTTATAAAGTTTAACTTTAAACACCTGCGAATTGGTTTTACTATGGAATTGATAACCTTAATAACCATGAAAGCAAATTTAAAAGAGTTTGTCTTATACAAAATTGGCAATTTATAACATGTTCAGTTTGGTGTCAAATTTCTTTTTTTAAAAACTAGATTTTGTTAACACTTTTGATAGAAATCGATTTGGAAATAGAGAGGTTAGTGGGTTTTTTTTTCTATTAATTTTAATTCCGATTTTCTGAAAGTGTTAATTTATGAAGCTAAAAATACACGCGGGTTAACTTGATTGGATTTGCTTCCTCAAACCAAATCTTATAGACAAAAAATAAGAAATGAACAGTGAACTCTTCGACGTCGATGGCCTCACCTCCTTATATCTAGACATTGTAAAGGGGATCTGTCACCATGGTTGTGCCAGCAGGACCACAATATATATAATGGGTTGGATAAACCAACCGGCTACCGCCTGACCATCAAATAATATGACTTGGCTGTCGTCGTAATAAAGTTGACACTTGTTCCAATCAAGAAATTAATATTATCCCCATTCGGAGTTTGCGAAAAAAATACGAGGAAAGTGCGGCGCGCTAGCTTTTGCAGAATTATTAACTGACAAAAGTCAGGTCTTGGCGTCTAGTCTAGTGCTAGAAAAATGCGAAAGGAAACAGGGTTTGCAGATCTGGGGTTTCTTCTGATTTCTGATCCACCTATACTCTACAACTGTTAGGAATGAGGGGGGGCACATCAATCATGCATGGATGAATGTAATAAAAAGTTAACCGAGAAATAGCCGAGACCAGATCCTCAACAATTCTCATATAGTGACTGGGGTTAATGTCGAGAACTCAGCCAGCGTGTAACGCCCACTCGCTGCCACAAACAGAGACTACAAGAATGGTCGGGTTGGAATCCCTTTTTATCAGAGAGATCGTAGTTTAGAGAGAATATATATACTTTTTACATCTTTTAGATCACCTAAAAACCACCGCAAATCATTTTTATTAAAGCTCCTATATATTTAATAACAACTCTGTTATGCATATATTGCTCAGACTTAGCGTGGCTGAGGGTAAACTTGTTTAATGCTGCCCTTAAATGGGTACAGTTATGTGGCATTGAATTTAAAAACTTGGTATGGAAAAATTGAAGACTCTGGAAACGCGGACCTTATTCATATAAAAACTCTACATTCATCTCGTTGCAATAATTATTTTTAATTTTGAAGGTCTATTATATGTGCGGTTATAAATTTTCTGTGCACTAGTTTAGAAATTCGGGGAATTTCCTTCACTTTCTCATTTTTTAAATTGAAATTGATTTTGATCCTATTACTAACTACATCACAACGCCAGCACAATGCTATTGTATCTATTAACACATGTAGCATTAATCTAGAATCACTAAATGATCAAAGTTTTTTTTTCGCATTTCATGCGGAACCTATAATCTTGTAAGACTTACATAAAAGATATTCTTCTAAATGTAGAATGTCTGCTTAGATAATATTACAATTTGCCCATTTATTACTACCTTGGGATTTAAAAATTGTCAAAACGCTGCACTGAGGCTGTATATGTTGAGATGTCATATATTAATATTAAGAAATAAATTACTACCCATATATATAATAATCAATGGTTGTCACATGTTCATGGCAAATTTAATAAAATCCAGCGTGTATTTCACGACTATATATATATATATGCATAGTTTACCAGTTCTAAAGGTGATGATTCTTTTAATGGAAAGGTGATCCACTAGACACGTCTATATTTGTCAAACGTCTATGCAAAGTTTCATTGAATAAAAAACATGATCTGCGTAACATGTTTATGCTTTAGCTTTTTTTGTCAAAGCCTGCAAGCCATTTCTCCCGAATATCTTCATGCACAATCGGCTAGATCTTGATTCTGATAGCTGCACAACACAATGAGAAAGGTCAATCGATCTAATTAAATTAAGATAGAGGATGGCCACATCAAAATTAAGCTAGAGTCAGTCTCACGTCTCATGTAATAGTTTCAAATTTTTATTTTTATTTATGCTATAAAATCCAGTCAAAATCCTCTTTGTTAACCGGGGGTTTAATTGCGTTGAAGAAATCCGTTAATTTGAATCACATTTTTTTTTCTTTAAAGTTCAAATACTATTTCCGTTTTCTCTTCCTTCAGTATTACATTTTGGCAAAACATATATTTGAAAAATGCAACAACAACCCTTAAATTATTCGTCATATTATCAAACAACTCCAGTTCCAACGTCTAACAATTCATGTGAAGTTAACAACTTTGTTCAGTTTTCACAACCACAGTCATTTGTAAGATCAAATGGATATCCATTTCCCGATGTTAATTCTAATCTGCAACCAACAATTCCCACATATCCATATCCAGTGATTCCTTCAAACACAAATCATGCTTACATGCAACAAATTGGAGATAGAAATACAAATACACCTCCGCCTTCATCAAATATCACATCATGTAATGATACTAGAATTGGTTCTATTGATTTTAACCACACACAAGTGCCAGCTCAGGCTCAAAGTTCATTTTCTTATCAACAAGTTTCACAAAATGTCCCTGTCAAATATACACCATATCTGCAGCCTCAACAACAACAATTTACTGGTTCAATTTATAATAATAATAGAGATATTACCGCCAGTAGCACGCCTATTGGTTACTATAGATCTTACTCTATGCCGCCATCACAGCCGGTTGCGTATGACCAACAATTACAGCAGCCTCCACATTTACATCAAACCCAACAAGTTGTGTACACTTCCGTTTCCGGATCACCGTTAAGTCAAACCAATAATTCAATAACAAATGAGATTATTAGTTCAACCACCAACAATAATCATAATAACAATAATCATAATAACAATAATATCATCACTAATACACACCTCTCTACCAATCACGCTTTTAATAACCCTTATAATAAACCTAACAACAGTAATAGTGATGGCAATAACTATAAATCCACTAACAATACCACAAGTAATGAATCAAATAGTTTACAGGCTAATGATATTAGTGTATTAACTCCAATTCCTGGGTGTATGGCATATCATCATCCGTTGATCCCTATTATTCCAAGTGCTTCGGGTAATACAAGAAAACAAGCGCTTCGATTATTTGACAAAAAAATGAATACGACTACAAGTATTAACGGTGCTACCAATGATATCCTCAATAACATTAACCATACAGAAAACAGTAATGACACAACCAATAAGACCACGGGAAATGAAAACAATGGCAAAAATACAAAGGCGAAAACGGATGGAAAACCGGAAGTTAGAAGAATGGCATTTGGGTCGCCCACTTGGACTGAAAAAGACGATGAATTACTCAGGCACTTAAAAGAAACAGAAAAAATTGGTTGGAGAGATATTTCCATGTATTTCCCAACCCGAACAATCAATGCATGCCAATTTCGTTGGAGGAGATTGATTATGAAAGAAGAGAACAAAAAGAAAAAAAAGTTGCAAAAACTAGCAATCAAAGAAAAGTTGGCAAAGGTGGATAAAAAATTGGATTGAGAGATTGGGTACAAATAGATTGTTAAGGTGAAAAGGCATAAAAAACTGCAGATAAATAATAGGCATATAGGGCATAACCAAAAATTTACGCTAGAGACAGAATTACTACTTTGTTTTCGAAACAATAAAACATGGGAAAGAACAAGATAAAATTGACTGATGTATATATATATATATATATATATATATATAAGCTATAGACTGCGTTATAGTTATATCATACACACTTTGGAGAGAATACTCAGCTTTTCGATATTAAATTACGTCGTCATCCACTCAAGTCATGATTTGTAAGGCAAACAAAATGCGTCTATAAATTACGTTTATTATATATTAATATATCCCGGCTGTATACTTCAATTTAGAATTCAAGATTCATAGATTTCATCTTACTAAATTAATTATTAATTTTGATTGTTAGACTAATCTAATGCAATTTAATTTTCTACAAGTAAAAAAAAACACGTAATTAGAAAGTTTAAAATTGGTGTATTATACTCTCTGCCCTTAACTCAGAAATTAAACTTTTCATTCTTTAAGGTTTGGCAATTTTAAGACTGGATTTCTCTAGATCCGAAAAAGGGATGATAACCAAAATGGGTAGTGTTCGTATTGGAAATATTTTAATTTAAGTTAGTATCCATGCTTGTTTCTAACTTAAAAAATTTGTACTGATCTAAACAGATCATTAAGATTTTGCAAAATTTGTAAAAACACGTACGAGAGTCTACTTAAGTCATTCTGCAGTGAATTAATACGTTAATTTAATTAATTTATCAAGAGTATCTGTGTCATTAGACGCCCATTGGCGCCGCTATTAACCCCTGAAGAACAGCGTACCTAAATTGGAAAGTTCTTTCCATTTGAGTTGTTTGCTGCTGTTTACATCTACTTGTCAACTTATGACATTTCTGCTCTCTTAGAATAATAATTGAAGTATCGACCGCAGGCTAAATTGATTGAGGAACTTTTAAAGTTTGAGGAGAAGCAACTGAGGCTGTTTAATTAATAGGCTGCTCTGTCTACTACCCTCTTAGATTAGATGTGACCAAACTTCCAGAAACAAAGTCTCTTTTGGGATTGTTCACCATGGCGACGAAGGCTTGAGACCGCGTGAGGTCTTGTCACGTGTGGGGATTTGGTGGCGCTTTGTGCGTGCGTCTATTGTGGAATTCGTCATTGCATGCGCCATGCGCCCCGCCTGCCCGCCTGCCCGCCCTTCTCGGTGAGTGAAAGCCGACAACCGACTCCCCCGCAGCCAGTTCCCCCAGCATCTGCCGGCACGGGTGGAACGAGAAATCATCCAACCGTCTACTCATACGGATTTAACGACTTATCCGCTAATGGATCCTTGCAGAGATGGAAGGGACGTTAGTATACAGCACTAGGTTACAGTAGATGTGATCGCATAGATGAATCGATCATATAATCTTTACTGATACATCAAACACAGCAAGAAAAGCAGAAAACAAAGGGGGGGCCACCTATTCTTTCTAGCCGTCAATTATTATTAGATATTCTTTACTCAATTACGAAACTGAAACACCACGCAAAGCATTAATAATATTGAAACAAATGTTCGGGCTTTCATATCCAGAAACTTCATACGAACCTTTTTGGGGGCCACCATCCGCCACAATTGATTGGTGTGAAGAAAATTATATATTCACTCCTTATATTGCAGAAATAGTTAACTCCTTGACAAACATTGGATTTGTTTTATTGGCAGTTCATCACATTTACTCCACTTTTAAAAATAAACATGGGATACTGTATATTTTCATATCTTTAGGATTTGCATCTGTTGGTATCGGCAGTTTTATGTTCCATTCAACATTATGGTATGAACATCAATTAATGGATGAATTGCCAATGGTGTGGGTCACTGCCATACCCTTCGGTTATATCTGGGGATGGAATAGATCTGAACCTTGGCATTTAGTTTGGAATATAGGTACTCTGTTGGTAACCTCATTGTTTACTTACACTTATATCTTCATCTACAGAAATCCTATTTTCCATCAAGTTTTCTATGCACTCTTAAATTTCGGGGTCATTTACAAAACTTTAAAAACTATTCAGGCAGTTATACCAGACCCCAATGTTAAGAAAAATATGTACAAATTACTCATTTTTTCCTTTTCATTGTTTATTTTTGGATTTTTCATTTGGAACTTGGATAACGTATTTTGCTCTCATTTAATCCATTGGAGGCGGTCTTATCTTGGTTTGCCTTTAGGTTTTTTACTTGAAGGTCATGGCTGGTGGCATGTTTTCACCGGTTTGGGAATTTATTATTTTATCATTTACAATATGATTCTGTCCACTTACATGAGGGGCGAAGGTGACAATTACAAGATTGTCAGATATGGTTTCCTAGTTGAAGTCAGAAGGCAACACGACAAACAGGTGTGAACCAAAACCTTAAAACTTTATTCTATTGACGGTTTTTTATAGACTTATCGGGAATGTTTTTCCTCTTCTTATATATTTTAATGTGTTGTTGACTCTTGTTGACTCTATATAAACTACTCCAAGTAAAATTTGCATGTATAAATGAATTACAAAAAAATAAACATAATGAACACACACACACACACACACACACACACACACACACACACACACACACACACACACACACACACACACACTGGTGTATACATAGAAGTAAACGATTCAATCAATACTATGTATTTAAAAGTTGATTTAGCAACACGCGGGTGTATTTAAAGTTATCCTCTAACACACGCCATGCCGTATTTTCATAATGGTTCAATTCTCTCTCTCCTGATTCTATTTGTGATATTACCTGTTGTTTCGAGTCTTCGACGGATGTCTCTAACAATTTAAAACATCGTTGAAACCATTCTTCGCGTCCATACAAACTTACATAAAATCCAAATATTTGACTTAATTCGATTAGATATCTCATTTGAACAAGGGTATTGTCTACTAACGATTTTTTTAAAATATCATGAGCATCTTCTAGGGCAATTTTTAATATATCTTCAGCCGTTTCGGGAATTTCTTTCAACTTATTTAGATAGGGGAAATAAACTTGATTTAAGGTTTGTTTGAAGGCTGCAGGGAAACTTGGATATTCATTTGACAATTTCAAAACTTTTAAAAAGTTAAATATGGGATCACGTTGTGTGATATCTTTACTTGACCCTAAAATCTTACCTAGAAATACAACCTGTAAACTAACAACATCAAGACGTATCTGTAATGTTGCATACGTTATCAATGATCTCAAGGTATTAATATAACATGACAAAGCATGATTGCTGATGGATAAATTATTAAGTGGGATCTTATTGAATAAAACTATACTCTGTAATTCCCATGGTAATTTCAATGTTAAACCGGGATAAATTTGCGTAAAATAAATTTCTGTCAATTCAGGGATTGAAACTTTCGATAAGAAAAGCGTCATCTTAACTTCAGATGTAATTTCATTTGATAGTATAATTAATGACATTACAATATGGTTTTCAGTTTTCAATTTCCCATCATCATCGAATATTTTATCTAGCAACGCATTGAAAAAGGTAATTGATCCTATTTTAAGTTCATATGAAACATTTAATAATACTTGTTCATCGTTAGTACATGTTAAATCATTAAAGAGTTTGAAAAAAAAATCAATTTTCTCATTTTCATTTAAATTTGAAACATCTAAATTGCAAGAATATTTTAAAGCTACTTTTAAGGATGTACTTATCAAGTCTTCATCTCCATCAGCCCTTGCTTCATCATTGATACATCTGCACATATCCCTTAAAATGATAAATTTGTCGCTTTCAATTTTACCAATTATTGACTGACATTCATCCAATATTTCAATGATTGATCCTCCATCGATATCAATTCCAATAGATTCACACGTTGTAAATAATTCAAATAGCTTATCCAATACGTCATTACATACTTCCTTAGAAATGCATTCATTTGAAGTGGTCATAAGGTTGTTTAATAAAATAAACTGAATTCTATAAAAATATGCCAATTGTTCAGCATCAATACTTTCCTTAATAGGGTTAACAACAATAGGGAATGTTTTCTCAACTAACTTGACAAAAAATGTTGCATTATCGGGAACCTCCGCAACATAATTGGCAAATACTTTTAATGATAAAATACACGTATGTAATTGCCTATTACTTTGAAATGGCACGTTCTTCATCAAGAGATTGAAAACCTTTTCTATCTCATAGTGGGATATAGATCTTCGATTAGAAATATCACGGAGGGAAATTGAAAGTTCCTCTAAATATGTATCACTAAACTTTTCAGTCATGATATATATTGATCTAATGAGAGCTGTAAAGGCAATGTTTGATTTTATGTATTACATATTTTTTTAATTGCATATCGTTTTAACTGAGGAAGTCGCTTTATCAATGGGGATGATAATATGAAAATGTACGTGCGTTCGACGGGAAACGGGAAACGGGAGGCTGCACGCGCTAAATGTTCGCCGATCACCGGCGCGTTCCCAATTAGGAACTCATATTCGGGACCGATTTATATACCCTCCACCTTGGCCAAGAAAGGGTAAAAACCGTCATCCTTAGACAGAAACAAAAATAGTTTTAAAATAAACACACCAAGAAAGTATACATGCGAAATTATTATAACAACAAGTAAATTTACACGAAATAATCAAAGTTATGGATGAAGTTAACTGTTAAGTTTTCTCAACTTCACGATACCAACCTTCGCCAATGTCCTCACCCCTGGTTCCAACTTCTCTATCTATATGCCCCTCAACGTGGGCATCATTAAGCCAAATATGATTCGATAATCCGGCAGCATCCATTCTTTTCTTTGGATCTAAAATTAACATATCTTTGAGAAAATTTGCAATTTCCAAACTATCTTGTTCACTAAACTTGTATTTCTCTAATAAAACGCTTTCTAACGCCCACGGTTTTAAATTATGAATCTTTCTGAGTGTACGTAAATTTGAATGGAAATAACGTCTACCACAGGTACTATTCGAAATTAGATCTTCTGGAATCGGACCTAAAAGTTCCATTATTTGGGCCAAGTGATCATCATTTTTACTAAATGATTGACCTACAGTTGGTTCAAAAAGAAAATCTCCTGTTAGAAGTTCAAAAATTAAGCATCCAATTGACCATATATCTGCAGAACACCCCCAATTTGCCCCTAAAATCACCTCTGGAGATCTATATTGTCTGGTTTGAATGTCGTTAGTAAAATGTTTAAATGTCCAACATGCATTACCTAAATCGGCAATCTTAACTTTGATGATATCACCATCATCAATTTCATCGGCGCTTGGAGGGACATAATCAAACAAACTTTTCTCCGTTTCATTTTGTTGATGCATTATTGATTGGATATCCTTATATGACATTCGACTCGGTAAATCCACTGATGATGCAATAGAACTTGACAATTGAATTGGGTTCATGCCGTTGTTGTTATATGTCGAAGATAATGATGATGGAATAGGAATGTTTTGTATGCTGGCGTTGTTATTAATGTTCCATTTCTCTGCAGAAACGGAAGAACTTATTGGCGAATTAAAAAATGAGCTTGAATATGATCTTAATGGTGATGGTAAGGGTTGTGAACCAGTAATAATTGTATTTGATCTTCTTTTACCATATCTCGTTTTACTATATGATAAATTTCTTGCCTTTGCTAAATTAGTTAAACTTTTCGTATCAATGCTACCATTACCATTGCTTAAAATTCTTGATGAGATTTTCTTTAAGATACGACGTTCCCATTGGGTCTCCTCCAAATAATTTAACAGCGCTTCAACATCATGGATACCAATTAAGATATTCTCTGGTTTAATATCTGTATGAATAATCCCACATTTCCTGTGTAAAAAATCAACAGCTAATAAAATTTCTTTAGCTATTTGTTTCACAAATTTAATTGGCAATCCTTTATGTTTATAACGTCTTATTAATCCCAACAAATTTTCACCCAAAACTTCAAATACAATACAAATATGTTTACCATTAACACCATGATGATCAAAATAATCCAATAATTTAATCAAATATTGATGTCCTGGGTGATCTTCATCTGTTATATTTATCTTTGTTAATAACTTAATTTCATCAACTGCAGTTTCTCTGTAACCCTGTGCACTCCTTACAACTTTCATTGCAACGTGGACATTATTTAAAGTATCCTTTGCTAACCAAACTGTTGAAAAATGACCCCATCCTAATTTTCTTACCAAAAAGTATCTACCATCTTTATAGGTTTCCCCAATATATGCAGGATGATAACCACCTTTCTTATATTCTGCTGAATCTTCTTCGGCTTCTTTCATTAATTTGCCATTTTCAGAATCGTCATCTTCATCATCGTCATCGTCATCTTCAATTAATGAAAAATCCACGACATGGACATGTTCATTACCATCATGACTATCATGATGTTGATTCTCAAATATATTTTGTTGACCCAACGAAGTATGTGAATCCATTATATCATTAGAATCATGCAGTAAGTTGTCCTTTAATGCTTTAGTCAAAGAATCTGATTCATTCAATGTCAACACTGCCTCAGAATGTACCATTGCTTCACTGACTTGTGCAAATGGCTCATTAATTGAAGTCAGAACACTCAATCCATGATTTTTTTTACCTTTTGAATCTGTTCCCACAAATGAACGAGCCAATGTATGTTGAGAACTATTACAACTGTTTACCAAATTTGTACTGTTACTGTTGCTATTAGATTTTATACTGCTCTCTTTTGAATTAGTTAAAGAATTAGATCTTGATGCAGGTGGTATGGATCTTGAACTTGATGAAGAATTGTTTGATAAGAATGTACCGTTATTATTAGTGGTCACAGTAGAAGTGGTAGTATCGAGTGGGATATTTAATTTTTTTTTAACTTGGGCATTAATTAAATCTTCATCTCGATTTATTATTGAAGTTGTCAAGGAAGATGTATTTAAATTTTGAGGTGTTATCTTTTGTTGTTTCTGAAATGCAATTGATAATTTTGAATGAATATTTTGTTGTGGATGTAACTGCTGCGGTTGTAATTGTTGTCGATCAAAAGTTGCAGTAGTTAAACTTGAAGTTAATTCATCTGAGTCATGCTGATTATCGCTCTCCATATGGTTGAAGTTTAACGTATCTGATTGCATCCTTCTAACTAGGGGGGCTGGAAGTGTCAAATTATTATTATTATGATTCTGTAAATGCAGGCCTAATTTGATCTATCTAAATATGATAAGAAAATTAACAAAAGGTAAGTTAAATATAGAAAAGAATTTGATAGTATATTCCGTTTGCTCAAGACAGTATACGAAGGCTGCAGGTGGAATATCTACAGAACATGGATAAAGTGGCGACCTCCATTTGGTGTGTTTGATGATTCGATTTATCTCATCATCGGTAGGCAGTTTTCAATAATGCTGCGCGCGGGGTTAGGTGTGACAAGGTCGATGATCGAGATTGTTGACGAGTGACGTAGGATAGGATTTAACACTTAAGAGAATATATAAACTTTAAAGTAGGAATCGGCAAATAAATAACTAGATCAAATTAAATTACATCGTATATATACTAGAGAGGAACTAGAGAATAGGTTAGAATTAATAATTAATAAAATCAGAGAAGCAAAATCCAAATTTTAAATTTATTTCATTTCAGCATCACCATCAGCATCCTTCTTTCTGTTTGCTGCAATCTTTGCAAAGATATCAGCAGCAGCAGATTGTTCATTCTTAGAATTTGCCTTTGCCTTCAATTCTGCTTGTTTAGCATTGTATCTACCCTTGATTAAGTTACCAAGAGATGCCAATTCCTCATATTTGGCAACATATTTTCCCTTGGTGGAGTCGTAACCATCATCATATAACCATTCTTCAGTATCCATTAACATCTTGGATAATTTTTCCTTTTCCTCATTACTTGCGAAATCTTTATATTCATCTTCTAATTTACCTCTCAAAGTGTAAATGTATTCTTCAAGGGCATTCTTCTTTTCTTCGGTTTCTGCAACTAATTTATCATCGGCAACCATCTTAAATTCCTTTTCGTGGAATTCATCAAGGATGTTAGATGGTAAGGTTTGACCAAAATATTGAACATTTAAGTCTTTAACTTTAACTAATTTCTTAACAATCTTATATTCTGGTTCCTTTGGTTCAGCAGCTTCTTCACCTTCTTCAGTTTCAGCTTCACCTTCCTTCTTTGCTGGTTCTTCTGGTTCAACCAATTCTTTGAATTCCTTTTCAGCAACAATATAAGCTTCTTCAATCGTGTAGAAACCTGAAGGATCTTGTCTAACCTTTAATTTACAAGTTGCAGATTCTTCGTTTTCTGGGATTTCGACACCTGTAACGGTCCATTTAGCAATTAAAGTCTTAGTAGCTGGTGGTAAATCTTCAGGATGAGTATATTTAGCTTCAACTTCGAAATCTTTAATTCTATAAAGGGTGATGATTTTAGTTGAAGGATAAGAACCACCTTTTTGGAAAACTTCTAAATGATCGGTATCTTCAGCACCTTGTTCCCAGAAATAAGTAACTGAATGTAAGTTAATATCTTCAAATTTGAAAGGCTTGACTCTTAAAGTTGGGGAATGCATTGCACAAATGAAGGCAGCACCTTTAGCAATTGATTCATCCTGATTAAGGGTAGTTGAAAAAGGCTGACCAAAGACTTCAGTAATTTTATTTTTTAAACATGGGATTCTGGAAGTACCACCAATTAATTCAATTGAATCAATATCTTCATTGGATAAACCAGCCATTTCAAGGGCAGCCTTAACAGGAGTTGCAGTTCTTGCTAATAATGGTTGAACTAATTCTTCCAATTCTTCTCTTGTCATTTGAGATGAAACATCGACATCATTCATAACAGATTCGATATTAATTGGAGCAGCAGTATTAGCAGATAAAACTTTTTTCAATTTTTCGGCAGCGGTTAAAACTCTTGAATAAGCCTTTGGATTAGTTCTAATATCGATTTTATATTTACCCTTGAATTCGTCCGCAAAATATTCGGTGATTGCTCTATCAAAATCTCTACCACCGAAATGTTTGTCATAACCGACACCTAAAACTTTCATTTCCCCCTTTTTGATGGCAACAATTGTACAAGTATAACTTGAATGACCGATATCAATGAAAGCGACTTTTTTAGGATCAGTTTCTGGTAAATCTGTTTTGAAAACACCATAACCAACGGCAGCAGCGGTAACTTCATTGACGATTCTAACGGGGTTTAAACCTGCAATTTTACAAGCATCGGCAGCTGCTCTTCTTTGTGTTTCAGTATACCAAACAGGGACAGCAAGACAAATATCTTTAATATTTGATTTGGTTTCCTTTTCTGTTGTTTGTTTTAATTTGTTCAAATACATAGCAACTAATTGTAAAGAGGTGAATTCATGTTGTTCACCTTGATATCTAACCTTAGCAGCAGTTGAGCCATCAGTTGTTGAGATCAGTGGAACAGTTGAAAATTGTTCTTCAATTTTTAAATCTGGAGAATCAGAGGTTAAACCTAATAATCTCTTCAAACCAGTAACGGTATTTTTCAAGTTTGAAATTTCTTGATTTTTACCAGGTTCACCAATTGCTCTATTTTTGCTACCGAAACCGACAACTGTTGGAGTTGCCCTGTTTGAAACTTCATTGACGACAACGTCAATACCTCTATTTCTTGCAACTGCAATGACGGAGTTGTTGTTACCTAAATCGACACCGAATGGAGTGGACATTATTGTTTTTTTTAATAACTATTAAGATAATTCTAGCTATAAAAAGAAAGGAAAAAAAGAGATTTAAAGAGGCTCTTAAAACCACACGGGAGCAAGGGCAGGGTGAAAAAGGGGTGTTGAGGGTCAAGGGCAAGTATATGGAAAGAAATATAATTGTGTGGAAGAGGCGGGTTCGTGGTACGTCGCCGAAAAGGTGAGACGCCCGACAAAATTTTCACCCGTTTCGAGAAGGTTCTCGAATGTGTGCACTGCGAAGCACTCACGACATGCGACAG
Source organism: Pichia thaimueangensis (assembly GCA_030569635.1). Lineage (NCBI taxonomy): Eukaryota > Fungi > Ascomycota > Pichiomycetes > Pichiales > Pichiaceae > Pichia > Pichia thaimueangensis. The sequence goes on along the minus strand of JAJMLM010000020.1, from coordinate 38,638 downwards.
AGCGTCTGCAACGTCCTAAAGCCGTCGCTGGAGCAAAGCTGCACCGCCACATCTGCCGACCGCTCGCGCACCGCACGCACCGCCACCGCCACCTCCGCCCCGCTGAGAACGTTCGCCCCGTAGAGCACGTAGAGCAGCAGGTGGAAGTCCGCGAGCTCCCGCACCGTCTGCACCGCCTGCACCGCCTGCGCACCAGCCACCCCCACGTCGGCGCCGTCGCCACCGCCACCGCCACCGCCACCGTCGATGCAGCTCAGCGCCCGCGCCACACTCCGCAAGTCCGCCACCTCGCCCAAGTACCCGCGGTTCTCGATCGGGAACGACGACGACGCAGAAAACAACGACTGCTCCTCGCTTTCTGGGAACCCATGTGTCAACGATACTACCAAAAATTCAACGGGGAACGACGGCTTGGCATTGTGTTTTACCTGTAATCCATACTCGTTTATCTTTTGATAAAATATATCTGGAACATACCTCTCCGAGGTTGCGTCCTTAATAAACATCTGATCCGGATGTGTAGATGCACAGATTAAATCCGCCTTCACTAACCCTTCAGCAGCCTCCGATGCTTGATACGCATTGATATCAATCTCACCGTTATTATTACCACTAACAACACATGTAACAAATTTACTTGAAAATTCCCCATTTTCACTCCATTTACATTTATTAGGATACTTCATCTGCCATTTAACTGCAAATAATATCTCAAGTGATGATAAAAAAAAGGAATTTATATGTCTTTTGCAAATAACACTACCATCTCCCTTACCTGCGTCCGATAAATCTGTAAATATAATACCAACTGGCATAATTCCTAATCCATTACATAATTCAGTAACATTCTTCTCGTCCTCCCAATCCTGTAGTATAATACCATCATCTTGGTCAATCTGTGGGAATTCATAGATCGCTTCAACTTTGACTTTAATACCCAATGGAATCTTATCATATCTTGCATATTGACCCAATAATAAACCTATTCTTTGTGATCCGCTTAATCTCCATGCATTGATAAATTTATTAACCATATCACTATTTTCAAATTCAACATGATCAACCATACGAAATTCTTGTCTTTGTAATGTAATTGGAGGTGGTTGACATTTAGAACAGATCCCCTTAGGCCATGGTTCATGTCCTCCTGGACAATTCTTATTAACTGTAAAATTAGATTGTTTGAGAGGTGGAATATAACTGGATCCACCTTCTCGCTTGTTGACTTTACTATTCAATTCATCAACATATGCATGGAACGAAATATGTTTAATATTGTGATCAGCTTGATATTCTCGATCCCATGGTGGTAATGGTGAACAATATTCACACATACCTTTGTCACCATGTTTACATAATGGCCCTCTCTTTCTTAGAATCAGTCCCGGATCTTTATCGAGTTCATCATCTAATGCTGATTGTTTTGAAGATGGTATTTCAATAACTTGATTGATGTTAACACTTGAATTGCTTTCAACCTTACCTGAAATACTCTTACCCACTTCATTAGTACTCGATTTACTATAATTTAACATTATCATTTCTCCGTTTTTCAACTTTAATCCATCGATTGTTTCTGATTGAACATCCGCTGCTGATACCTCTGTTGGACCCAATTTAACTGTTAGTGATTGTGGATCAATGGCCGGTAATTTTGTCAGCACCAATTCATTCAATAAATCTCCAAAAACGGTGTTTCCTTCACAGTTCAAACGATACTGTCCATCTTTAGATCTGAAACGTATAATCATTCTTTGTCGGTTGTACGTCCTTTGTGAAAAAACCACCATTCAAAAGATCCTAATAACACAATACACTCCCTCATTTGCCACCCCCTCTTCACTTTTCAAATTTTCAAATCTCCAAACTGCAGACAACAGCGACATCGGCCTCACTTTTGTCTCTGGCACCCGGTCCGCTCTTCCTTTTTCATCTAGACTGTGGGGATTCACAAGATTTAATCGATTTTGATTTTTAATCATCCTCTCTCTCCTAACATTTTCTTCTCCCTGGCCTAGTCTCAGAATTTTTTCATACCTTATTGGCAACGGATACAACAGATCTAACAATCTATATATATATATATATATATTTATATAGAAATAAATCCTTTTGTCTTGCACAAATGAAAACTTTCACAATACTAGAGAAAGCTCCAAGTTTGTTAAAATGTCATATCAGATATGCACATCCTACAAGCCAAAAATTTAATTATTCAACTAAATCGTTATCAAAACGTGAAATTGTCCAACAAATGTATTCTTTTGATAAATATGCATATTATGATTCAATAGTTAAAATTGCACATTTGAATATTGTCCGTACGGATGCCTATTACATTGCACGTCAAAGGGCCAGACTTGAGGCGATAAATAATCCACCTCCAACCCCAAAATCGATGGTCTTCGACCCAAGTGCAACGAAGAGTGGACCTAAATATTCTGAAGTTTTCGGTGGATCGACTAAAACTGCAACTAAATCATCACGCAGAGATCTCTCATATAGAAATAAATCAAAATTAATTGCAGGTATTAACGCACCTGCAAGACCAATCGAACCCGATAATTGTTGCATGAGTGGATGTATTAATTGTGTTTGGGAACTCTTTAATGAAGATTTGGAGGATTGGAAGGCAAAACGAACAGAAATTGCATCAAAATTAAATTCCCAGAGTAAAAATGGTGGTTTAGGTCCTAATGGTAAAATCCTAGTCTGGCCTAGTGATTGGGAAAGTCCTCCCAAGGGACTAGATCCGCTCTATATTTCAGAACAATTAAAACAAAAATTGAATACTGATAGATCGGGTGCCTTACTGACGGAAGAACATCCGGATGAAGCGCAAGGTATGCCTGTCGGATTACAAGTATTTGCGATGTTTGAAAAGAAGAAGAAACAACAGAAAAAGCAGAAACAAGCAGGGAAGGAAAAACTTGCAAAGAATATCTCAACATTGAATCAATCAACAAGCAATAATGTTTCTAACTCATCTTCGGCTAGTATATAAGCTTACTACTAGTTTACCTTTTGGCATTGCTTTACGAGTCATCTTTCATATATACATCATTCATTTATTTACTGTTATTTATTATTTCCTAAGTGCTTTCTTTCATGTGTACTTACTTACCTAAGATTCTTGTTATTTTTTATATAATATTACTATACCTTATAAATTTAAATAGTGTGTTTATAAATAGAAAAAAAAAGGAAACTAACTCTAGAATTCAATTAACATCAACACCTTTAGATTTCAGGAATGTCTTTGCCTCTGTAATTTGTTCCTTTAATTCAATATATTTATCTTCTTTATCTTGTAATGTATAAACACCGTAACCTAAACTAAATAATGTATAGCAACCAAATGAAACCAATCCCCACCATGGAATAACAGGTAAGATTAAATCATGAAATATTGCTGGCGTTGGGAATATTTCAACATAAAGAGCAAAGTAAATCGCAGAAATCGTCAATGCATATACCGCCGTTTCGTATGCCTTTGTCATTCTTGTAGTTTGTAATGGATATATAAAATGAACTTTTATGAGGATCGCTTCTTTAAAAAAATTATTTAAATCTTCATTTCATATTCTGGGTATAGAACATAGAATAAAGGGAGGGATTCATGACTACCAAAATTCAAGGTGTTACGTGTCAGAGAGCGAAACTTTGAGAATGGGTTTACGTAAGCGTACTCTGCAAAATTTCAGTTACACTTTACACTTGAAGGTTAGGAGTTACAAGTTAGAACTCTAATGAGTGAGTAACATGATTCGGACATTAAGTTAAAAATATTTATTTTTATTTATTTTTATAAAGAGATGAATGGTTGATCTCGTGGTTCTTAAAGGTGGTGAAACAAAATATTCAAGAAAAAACAAACAATGAAAAATACAAAAGATTAAATAGCAATGAGAAAGTTAATAAAGATACGTTTACATCAATGCAAATATCAAGGCAAAAAGAGTGGAAGTCCATTTGCTTGCATCGTTGTGTCCTGCATCGTTCGATGAAGATGAACTAATAGATGAGACAGATGAGCTCTCACTAGAGGAGGATGATGTAGTTGATGATGATGATGACGACGATGATGTCTTAGATTTAGATGAGGTAGATCCAGATTTTGTGGTTGAAATTGAATTCACTAAGTATTCACTGCTGATAGTTAGATATAATGAAGTTGAAGAGCTTGCTCCAGAAACTGAGAAAGTTGCTCTCGATAACCCAGATGAGGCGGAACTACCAGAAATATAGACGTTAAGATAGTCATCAACATCAACAAATTTACCTGGGTATGAGACAGTTTGGCCGTTATCAATCATCCATTGAATATCTTCATCTGGTTCTGGTAAGGTAAAATTTGCATTGAATGAATCATCATAACTTTCGATCAATGTAACATTACATGTTGATGCCGAATAATCAGTAACATCAGATGAACTGATGGTTGGAATGGAAGAATTTGCAAGTTGATTTTTAAAATTGAAATAATCTTGTAATAAAATAATGTTATCATCATCATCTATTTCAACCAAACCATAATCAGATGATTCTTCAGAATATTCATAAACTAAACCACCATCTAAAATGTTAATCAATTTATCATTATAAATACCTTCACTAACTTCATCAAATGTACGTGGAGAGTTGGTATTACAACCATATTCAGAAAAGAAAACGGGAACTGAAGAATTTTCAAAATCATCGATAAGGTCTTCATAACCTGAGGATTCCCAATCATTAACACCCGAACACCATTCATAAGAATTTAGACCAAAAAATTCGATATTGGAAACATCGGATTGGTTACCATTGAGTGCACATGTTAAATATTCATAAGTTGGCATTCTTAAAGAAACAACATCGGCAGCGGAATATCCGACATAAATTTCTCTTGCATCATCATCTTCAGCGACACGGTTCTTAATATAATTTCTTGCATCTCTTGTAATGGCACGCAGATACCTTGGAGCTTCATCACTTGCTTCTTCATTGATAACTTCATTACCGATAAAGAAACCTATAACATTTGAATATGATCTGAAACTTTCAATGACATCGAAAACACGACTTAAATAATAGGCATTATAATCACTTGCAGGGTCTGCTCTATTTAAACTCTCACCACCTAATGGAGAATTAACATCCAAAATAACATAAATACCGGCATTATTGAAAATGGTCATACATTTATCATGATTTAAATCGGGATCAATGGTGTAAATACGGATGGTATTAACACCCAGATTTTGAAGAACGGTAGCATCCCTTGCGCAAACTTCAGGATCTGTTAAAATATCAGATGTCATATTATATGTATAATCTGAAGAACCACCAGGTTGATAATCGACACCATTAATGAAAAAAACGTCACCATCTTCGGCATCAGTAGCGTCAGTATATGGTTGGATGAATCTGTTACCCTTAAGAGAAAGAGGAACTAAAGCAGTTGTTGGATTTAAAAGAGAACCAAGGCAGAGTAGTGATGCACTTAATGTTTTGAATGAACGCATTTTTTTTCTGTGTTGATTTTGTTTTGTTGTAGTTTGATTGTTGATTGTTGATTGTAGTTGAAAGTGTGCTGGAAAGAAAAGGTAAATAAACGAAAGAAGCAAAAAGGAGGAGGTTTGTTCAAAGAGATATATAATAAACGAGAGTTAAATTAGTGGGTTGAAAGTAAATGGGGAAGTAGGGCAGGAGTTTAAAAGACAAGAGGTAAACTGCTCCAAAAGAAAGGAAGAAACAAAAAACAAAAAACAAAAAACAAAAAAAAGAAAACACAAACAGTACAGCCAGTTGCCAGTTGCCAAGTTCTCCACATTCCGCACAGATCACACTGAGCTGCTGCTATCCGCTCTCCCTGAAAAGTGAAAACTAAAACACAAAACAAAGAAAACAGCGCGATTCGCGACCAGAAATCAGAACATCAGAACATCAGAACAGATCTCTCTCTCTCTCTCTCTCTCAACAATAAATGCACTTTGATATATACAATTCATCGAATGCAAAAACTGAAAATACCAAACATCAAGCACTTAACACTTAACACTTTTTTTTCTTCTTCTTGTCAACCAAATGATCAGGCCTAATATATGTTTGGACACTAAAACGCAAATATAGGTGATGTCTGTACCGCAGGTAATGTATGGTTGTCAATTTTTTGTCTGCTAGTTGCTAATACATGATAGATCTCTAACATAGTAATTTGTTTCCAAGAAGACCCGTTTTTGGAACATCGCGTTTTGGTTTTGCTTCTGTAGTATCAGTCCTTGTTATCTTTTGAAATAATAGCTGTATTAGCGAAGTTTGATCCTTTTGGTGAACGTCTTTTTTTTTTGAGATTTGTTTGTTAATTTGATTGTATATATATGGGAAAAACGTATAGAGTATCTAACTTAAGATTCTTTGTCTGAAACTAAATAGTTGATATTAAAAAAATCTTTAAATGACATGAATGTAATATAAATGCAAGTTTTATTGTGTTACTGGTGTTTGCAATAAATACCATATTTGTAATTATTAGCTTAAAAGTAAATATATAAAAATTGGATTTTTCATTTTTATAAACTTCAGACTTCTGTCAAAACGTTGAAACTTCAGTCTTCAGTTTTAGCCGGCGGTTAGCCGAGGATCGGGGATCGGGGATCAAGGCGAGAAAATGTCCATACGTTTAGCACCTGCTCTCAGCTATCAAATCGATATTAGAAAACAATTCCCTCAAGACTCAAGACTAAAGAAGGCTCTTGGTCTTTGACTGAGTTTCCCACTCCTCTTCTCACATATTTTATACCCCGAAGCATCAATCTCAATTTGCCACTAATGCTTTCATTGTCAACACTCATAAAGGCTATTCATTATCTAGCAACTTCGGGGGTTGTTGTGGTATCATCTGTCACTGTCCTGGCACTTGCTGCACTTTATATTTTTCAACGAAAACTGGTGTATCCTTCAACTTTAAACGATGCAAGAAAAATCGTAGATAAACCTGATAAATATGGTTTACCTTATAAAGAGATAACTGTTGTTACAGATGATGGGGAAAAATTACAATCGTATATGATGTTACATGACACCGATGATCCAAATTACACAAATAAGACGATCTTAATATTATCTCCCAATGCAGGTAATATAGGTTACTTCTTACCTGTAGTACATCATATTTATCAAAATTTACACTATAACGTTTTTATTTACTCTTATAGAGGTTATGGACATTCTACTGGATCACCATCTGAATATGGTTTGAAAATGGACGCCGATGCCGTAATGCGGTTCATTTCAACAAATAAACAACTGTCTCAGAGTTCAATAATACCTTATGGTCGTTCACTTGGTGGTGCAGTTGCAATTTATATAGCTGCCAAATATGGACATCAAATATCAGGTTTAATACTTGAAAATACCTTCCTTAATATTCCCAGGGTTATTCCTCATATATTCCCCCTACTTTCGCCTGTGCGTTTCTTATGTTCCGAAAAATGGAATAGTGAAGATGATATAAAATTGATTAGATCTGATTTACCTTGTTTGTTTTTATCTGGTACTGAGGATGAAATTGTTCCTCCTGAACATATGAAAATTCTGTATGAAACGGTAGGTAGTTCAGTAGATAATCAAAGATCGGCCGTGAAAATATGGAGAGAATTTAAATCAAATCATAATGATACAATTGTTGCACCTGGATACTGGGATACATGGGAACAATTTGTAAAAGAAATGATAGTTCCTATTGGGAAGTAATAGATCTCATTAACAAAAGGAAATCCCAATTTTTTCTTATTTTTTCTATAAATAGAGGGTGATAATCATAATAAACTTACACCCACTTTATATCTTAATATTAACTATATATAACTAATAATTTAATCAAAAATTATTCCATGCATTAACCGTAAAACAAATCTAATAAAAAACATACCCATCCACCCCAGGTAATAACTTCAATAAATCTTCTGATCCATTTATTCTTGAAATGAACATACAAATTAGCACAACTGTTATTACCTTCCTGATCAAATACACCTTGTCCATATTGTATATAATGTCTAACGTTACAGCCATCCCAAAAATTCCACCATTTAGCTCTTTGGCATGGGCTGGTACGTACAAGATTTTTAGTCAACGGGCCTGATGGTCCATCAATATATTTCCATTCAAATGGCGACCAGTGTTGTCTTGGATCTTCTGGATCGAGCTTTGGATCACCCCATGCACCATTAAACTCTAGCCACTTACCATATTTAGCTTCCCTAAATGAATGTGAACCATTAGCTATTGTAACCTCCATTTCAACTTCGCCTTTTTTTCTATAATTTGGTGTATATGTATAAGCAAGATAATTTAATGCTGTATTCCAAAGCCCTCCACGATCTGTAAAGTCGCTTAAAATAGAATAAGGCAAATCGTGACTATGTTGGCCGGTAGTTGGATAGTTTGCATGGGTTCCCCGAGCCGAAAATATAACGGGTTGGTCACCATTACCAATTGCAATGCCTGTGGTATCTAATGATTCTCTTTCCATATGATCATAAAAATATGCACCTCCACCACCATGTGCCGACATCCAAACTATCACTGGTTCACCCTTATAAAATCTTATCAGACAATGCTCCCAGTCTCCAATATGATTCCCAAATGGTCCGAATCCCATAACAAAAGGACCTAAATTGAAAGAATAAAAGAAAAACCAGTATGCATCTACCCATCCGTTACCTTTATCTGTTACTATCAACGTTGCAGGTGCATCTCTGATTTCTCCATTATAATAGTTTGGTTTGTTATGCTTGCCTGTAATCCATTCCGGGTCTGTATCGAAATCGGATAACGATGATAAAAAAACCAATTCTTCGTGTGTTGATTGCGGTAAATTTTCTAGATCTGATAAATGCAAAACCTGTTTTCTGTAAAATGGATCATTTGGGTCTTTCCCCGGTAAATTTATGAGGGTACCATTTCTCCACGTGGGACGGAAGTTCGATACAAATTTTTCAATGTCATAAGGGAGATATTTCTCCTCGGAATATAAATAAACTAGTGGTGCATATCTAGTGACATAATCGGGTATAACTCCTGGTTTCAAAGTTTGGGTTTTAGGAGATGGATATCCCTCTAATGGAGGTAAATTTTTAAAAGAGGAACGAGATTGTAATAGTGCATTTAATTTCCTTTCTGTGTCAGTATCTGATAATCTTTCTATAGGCGTGGGCTGCACAAAAGAGATAAAAAAATTTGCAAAATATACTGTTATTGTAAATAGCCGTAGTAATATCATTTTTTGTATATTCTCCTGTAAAATGTAATGGGTATATATATCCAATAAAATTAAAAGCGACAGATTAACATCAATAGGTAGGAGAAGAAGGTGGAACAGAAGAGTAGTTAGAGAACTCGGGCGGCAAGAGTAAATTTGTATGGCCTGCACTCTCTGGCGGTGACCGATTAATCCGAGCATTCCCAATGCGGTAATAGTGCAAGCGTTCTAGCATGTTTACTTCCCGTTTCCTTTTTCGTCGACACAACTTTATGAGGGTGTATTTCCAATTCCTAGTGTGAGAATAGGCTCAATAAAAACAGTTCAATGCTACCTAGATGGTCACACTGGAAAATCGATTGCAGTGTCAGGCTATAACGAAAAAGGGAACTCGGTGTAAGTTTTATGCACTCCCTGGTGAGAAAGTTTGTCATGTTCATATCAAAAACAATCAATACAAAAATAAAACATACAACCAATCTTCAACAACCATAGGAACCAGTCTTCAAAAGCATACTAAATTACGTAAATTATCACAAGCTAATTCTGAAAACCAAACGGTTGCAAATATACGAATGGAGGAAAAAAAAACAAACCCTCAAATAAAACATTTTCAAGCTCCAGGTAATATTTACGTATTCACTTATGCTCATATGATGCATACATCACCCACTGAATCGCCGTATTTGAATCTTGCGGCGCCTACAGCAAATAATTGGATTGATTTTAAGCAAGTATCACCGTTTGACACATCCGATATGATATTAATAAAAGTTGGATATACACGTAAGAAACCCGAAACAAGGATTCACGAATGGAGAGAACAGTGTGGGCATTCAGATTTTATTCTTTTATATCCTGGTTGTTTAGTGCCAGTTTACAAACGTAAGAGAGAGAGAAAAACAACTGTTAAATTGGAAGCTTTGTTTAAAAATCTTAAAATCTCTGATAGAAATAGTTCTTCTAAGGACGCATTTAGTATGAGTAAAGGTAAACATACTGGAAGAAAATACAAATTTTTAAACAAGGAAAATACCTGTTTTGTGTCTTCAGATCCATATCAATCGGAACAAAATATCCATAAAATTTTGAGAGAAAAATATGGATCTGGTAAAATGTATTGTGAAGGGTGTGCAAGGAGCAAGTCAACTACAAATGATGAATGTAAGAAGACTGTTGGTGTTCATACTGAGTGGTTTATGGTTCCGAGATGTGAGATGGAAACTATTTGGGAAATCATCGAAAGTCAATGTAATGTTCATGTAAACATCTTTAAACGATAATATGGCCTCTTTTCTAATTATAGTTGGTGTTCTACATCTATAGTTTTGTGTCTGATAGTAAATACAATCTAACTTGTAAACCAGTCGTTAGATGCTGCTGAAATAAGTGTGATATGATAATATTCAATCTAGCAGCTTTTTATTTGGTTTTATTGGAAAGAATTATCTTGAAAATTCTATTGTTTCCTTGTAATTGAAATTTTTTTAGTTTTAACTTAAAATTATATAAATTTTCGAAAATTTATAGATATAATCGTAATCAAAAACTTTTAATAAGAACTTTTTTGAACAATAATATAAGTTTCTTTTAATTTTTGATGATTTAAATCTCATGAAATTATATTGACATACAAAAATTACCCCATTTCCCTTCTCTTTCCTATACTATTGTACACTAGAGGATCTCTCAAAACTACAAAATTTTAGGTGTCGCGATACGACAACTTGTTTAGTCGCACAACTACTTCTCCCAATCTATGTAACATCAAGGCTTCAGTCATTTTCGCTCATATCACATATCAAATTCCAGATTCTAGATGCTAACTTTCAAAATTTGAATTTAGCAGTCAACTTCAACCTCCAACGTAGAATCAAAGTGTTTGATAAGCACAGGTTCACCTAACCTTTTACTACATCATTTCCAAAGCTAAAAAAATCAATTATAGAATAATGTCACTTCCAGAAAACTACACATTGACCATCCTCGGAACTGGTGTCATGGGCTCTGCTGTTCTTTCAGCGATTCTAAAATCTAAACCAACACCATTTCCAGGCAAGATCTTTTGTTGCACAGGAACAGAGGCATCTGCAACTCGTTTACAAGAAACTTACGGCGATTCTATTACAACTTCGTTTGGTGCAACTAATGTTGAATACATTAAAAAGGCAGACGTTATTATTTTAGGTTGTAAACCATACATGTGTGAAACTATTTTAGCAAGTGTGAGAGATGGTTTAAATGATAAACAAATTGTTATTTCCTTACTTGCTGGATGGACCATATCTCAATTAACTGCAGCTATGGGCACCCCATACCTTGCACGTGTGATGACCAATACACCTGCAAAATATGGCTGTGGTACAGCAATTGTATCATTCTCACCTGGGTTACAAGGCTCCGAATTTGCAGAAGTTAGAGAAGCACTATTAGCACTTGTTAATACTGTTGGTATGGCACTTGAGTTGCCAGAAAAGAACATGGATGCTGCTACTTCATTGGTCGGTTCAGGTCCTGCATTTGTTTTGCTCATGATGCAGGCATTAGCAGAAGGTGGTGTTCGTATGGGTATTCCTTACGAAGTTGCCAAAAAGTGTGCTGCAAAAGTTATGGAAGGTACTTCGAAGATGGTAATGGAAAGCGGCCAACATCCTGAGGCTTTGAAAAGTATGGTTTGCACACCTGGTGGAACTACTATTGGTGGGTTGATGGTTTTAGAAGATAAAGGCGTTAGAGGTGCAATTTCTCGATCCGTTGAAGAAGCTGCAGAAATTGCAGCTAAATTAGGTAAAAAATAATTCTTTTAGATAATATTTAATTTCTTTATATACGAATAATTTGGAAAGTTAACAACGATAGTTAAACTTCCTTGAATACTAATTCTTAAATTCTTGCATAATCTTTTGGTATTCCTCTTCTTTAAGTTTAGCTTCAAATTTTTCTTCTTCTTCATTTGGTAATTCACCTCTTTCATATTTTTCCCTATATTCAGCTTCTTCAGTCATAGTTTTCTTTACTCTAGTATATCTTTCCTCTTTCAAAGTTGAAAATGTCAAAATACCAAACCAAACTTCTAAAAATGAATAAGCAAAAACAATACTGTTACACAAGACAACCCACGTTCCAAGATAACAGTAGGAACAAAGAACAAAAAAGAAAGATAATCTGATAAACACAGTGGATTCAAAATAGGCACTATTTCCTTCTAAAAGTGGTCCCAAATCGGACAATATTAATGATACCATAACTAAACCAATACTTCCATAGATTGGCGATTTATCATTAACCATCAATAACGGCAGATTCATGGATGAGGCCAAAACCAGAACTCCCGAATATTCGATAACGGTACGTGGTGATACCATTAAGTTGTATGCAATGAATGAAAGGACCGCCAATCGTGCTGAAATCAATACTCTTGATGAAAAAAGTGCCATTTCAATTTGTTAGTTCTTAATTTAATCAAATAAATGATTTTTCAAAAGATCAAAAAAGAAGTGAAACACATCGCCTTCGAAACTGCAATCAAGCTTGAAGAATTCGGGGCAAAAAAGATGATGACACAAAAATTCTGAAAAAAGCGTGCTGCGCAAAGCGAAAAATATGGCAAATAAACCATAAGCTTTACGATCTACACAATCTAGTCTTTACGAATCAAATAGAAACAAAATGTAATTATTAAAATTAATTGAAAATGCAGTGCGATAGTTAAATATTAAACATCAAATATTTGTTTACTGTGTATCTCTTTGTACCAAGCCATCCCGTCTCTAATACGTTTTTCACAGTCTCCTCTACAGGCGGAAAAACTGTAAACAAAATCAGAAGGTTCATAATGAAGATCCAAAACACCATGAGTTATTTCTCTAAATTTGTTGCTTGCAACATTGGCAGCCAACTTCTCTTTTATTTCCAAGAGATCTATATCATCCGATCCCAACAAAGCATCAATCAAATCATCATCCATCTCCATATCAATCAGATCTAACGTACTTTCCGGATCAATGACACAAGAATCATTGCTTAAAGAGTTAAAGACTCTAGTAGGTAGAACGGCAGTACGAGTTTTTAACCATGCTTGTGTCGATAAGAAATATTCAAGACAATTTCTCTCTTCCATTTCTGATTCATCTCCTCGAAAATATTCTTTCTTTTCGTCACCTTCATTTAGTAAAAATCCATATTTGTTCGGTAAATCTTTCCTCTCTAATTTATTCCATTCTGAATGCATTTGCCTATAAATAACAGGTTCCCATAGCATATCTAATAGTAATTCAGACCACTTAGAACGACGAATTAAAAACGACCCTAGATTGATACCGTAACAATCTTGAGTTAAAATTAAATCTATATCTTTGTGGGTAAATTTAGAAGTTTCTGGATCCAAATCAAATCTATTAAATTCTCGACGATGAGCTAAGGTGGACCAAGTTAATTCGCTATCTCTAACATTATCTAAACCTTCAGCGTTATATAAGAATGCACCAGAACGTGATGCCTTTTCAATCAAAGAAAATACAGTTTCCTCTAGAGATCTTTCTGGTTGCATGATTAAAGTGTGCAAATCTAAATACCAATACCATTCTTCAACACGATGGTTATTATAGGAGTGAGTTCTCATAACTTGACGGATTGTATCAAATCTTTCCCAACCTTCTCTATTTTCATGTTGGTATTTTTTTTTATGTGCAGACAATGCATCCAAAGTGTTTGATCTAATGGCAAACGAAATGTCATTATAAGAATTTTGAAAGATTAGTTGATAATTATGTCTTTTAGCGTATTCCTTTTTATTCAAAATTGAAATCTTTTCAATCAGCCAATCTTGCCTTGACATTTCCCTTTCTATTCCGATATTTTGGCTACTTCCTAAGATGATATAAATTTGTCTTTTAGGTAATTGATTATTTGATAATCTTCCCCCTAAAGTAAATACATACCACAAAAAGCCACCAATCCCTTGGTAAGAGTTAGCAATTTCTGTTAATTTTTTTGATTCTTCATCGGTATCATCCATGTTATTAAGAGGATAAATTCCAGGATTTTTTATTATTGGAGGGGATCCTGGGGTTGTACGTACGCGTTGAAACTTATCATCTTGAAAACCTATTGGCTCATGATTTGGAGAAATAAAGTTATTGATTTTTTTATATAAATTAAAGTTTTGTTGAGTTGAAGAAAAAAAATCATAAGTTTGAGGGTCTATTGAATTACCCAAGAAAGGATCCAGTAAAGAGGTACCACTTTTTGAAGGATATAAATTGAAGGATATAACTATCAATACCAAAAAGAGAAAGATAGGCAGTGTTAAAGGATTTTGGGAGTATTCTAATATAACCTCCTTGAAAGCATTTTTCCTGGGAGGTTTCGATTTACCAGAAGTGTCTTCAACGTCTTCCTTGTTTATCCCATAGTTCTGATCATGATCTGCATATTTTTTCCTCTCATTCTCATAACAATGATTTGAAGACATTTTTGATTGTTTATGAATTTTTAGGAAAGCGAAATTTAAGTAATTGGCGTGAAAGCATGATAGTTAAGTTCATAGGGTGTTAAACCATTCCTTCATGTAAAAGCAAAGAACGGGCTAAACAAGATAATTCCTCGTCTAGTAGTTAGCGCGGAGATCTGGGCGGCAGCAAAAAAAGGCAGCCACGATAGGTGGAGAGTGGAGAGTGGAGAGTGGAGAGTCAAGAAAAGGAAAATTGAAATTGAAATTTGTGCCACCCTCTCGATTGGGAAAAGTAATGAATAAATAATATAATCATTGGGCATTGCGGGTTTAGTATGGGGTGAGGAGTGAGGGAGAAGAGTGAACCAAAGAGACAGAATTAATGGAGCATTGACATGGAACATGCAGTTAAGAGCCGATAAGTATAAGAGGGTTGGACCTGCTGCCGTTCACAACCTCAACATATTAAATATAACCACTGAAAAAGGGTATAACAAAAAGTATCTATGTCTTCACACATAAAAACCGTTAAAGTCCCTGAGCTCCGCCCTACAGACGAGGAGTTTGTCCACCCGATCAGATATCTCTCCCAACCTGAAATTGCCAAATTGGGTGAAAAATATGGAATTTTAAAAGTCATACCACCGGAATCTTGGAAACCTGACTTTGCTTTAGATTGGAATACTTTTCAATTTCATACAAGAATACAAAAGTTACAAGAATTAAGTTTAAGAAATAGATCAAGAGCTTGTTTCGTCGATGGTTTCAATTGCTTTTTACAATCCACGGGCTCGGATCCTTTGGAAACAAGTGATGATTTATGTTTAGGAGTTAGTGAAGACTGCCATTTAAGGAAATCACAATTGAAAAACCATCTAAATGGTTGGTTAGAACTAAAAGATGGATCTAAAGTTCATATTCATGATATTTTCATTAGCAAGGAATATAGGAAGTGGTTCTACAAAATCAATGATTTTGATAAAGAATTTTTGAAAAAACTAACGACATACTCAAAGAGATTATTATCAATGTTGGGCTTATCTGACAATAACCATAACCATGCACATAATCATCGCCATAATCATCATAAACTACACCCCTCTACCAAGGGACCAATCGAATCAACTAATTTAGTTATACCTTCAGAAATATCACATACTACCTTACATAAATTATTGATATCTCCAGCGTCGTTGCTTTCACAACCTGATAATTTGAAACAACTTCAAAGGATGAAAACGAGAATATCCAAATCCAATAAAATGGAAGGCAGAAAAAAGAGAAAAGTGACGACCCACCAATTACATGCAGATAAACAAGTAGATCCCTTAACACCACCACTAGAAGATACTTCATACTTCAAGGAAGATTGTTGCATGAAAATAAATGATACCAATGATACCCCCAAACTACATACGTTTCCTTTGACGCCTGAAATCTTATCGCCTAAACTATTGGATGAAGCATGTGTTGTTTGCCATATTTCCGATTCTCCCGAATCGACTCTGTTATGTGACGGATGTTCACGCGCATTTCATATGAGATGTTTACCAATCCCATTAGAAAGAATACCAAAGTATGATTGGTTTTGCAGTGAATGTCTTGCTGGGTCTACTGGTTTATACTCCGATTATGGGTTTGAGGAAGAATTTGAGCGTAGATTTAGTTTAAATGAATTTAGAAGATACTGTAAAGAATGGGAAATTCAATTTTTACAATTGTTAAGAACGGGTCAGTTAGGTGCAGAATTAAAGTTAAGACCTGAAGAAATAATGAATGAACTTTCTGAGGATACGATTGAGAAGATATTTTGGAATCTAACAAATGGTAAACTGCATATTCCAGAAAATTTTGAAAATATGAAAATTAGATATGGTGCTGATATTCATAGTAGCAAGCCTGGGGAGCTTTCTGGATTTCCATCTGCTGATAATCCCAGGATGGGACCTGAAGATAAGAAATATATTGATAGTGAATGGAATTTAACGAAATTACCATTTGCTAAGGGTAGTTTACTCGAATATGTTTGTTCAAGTTTGGGGAGTGCTGAAGGCTCTGAGTCCAGTAAGGAACAAATTTCCGGAATGTCGTTACCATGGCTTTATGTTGGTGGTACATTATCAACATTTTGTTGGCACAAGGAGGACCATTATACATTGTCTGCCAATTATTCACATTTGGGCGCACCTAAAAAATGGTATGGTATTCCTGCTAAATATTGTGAATTATTTGAAGAAGTTATTAGAGAGGTTGCACCAGAATATGAGGCCAAGCAAAAGGATTTAATGCATCAATTGGTTAGTATGGTATCACCTGAAGAAATTAAGAAGAGCATTCCAGAAGGTAAAAAAATTGAATTGTATGAAACAATTCAAAGATCGGGAGAATTCATTATAACATTCCCAAAAGTTTATCATTCAGGATTCAATTATGGATTTAACGTTAATGAAGCTGTTAATTTTACATTACCACTTTGGGTTCCTTATAGTGTTTCAGCAGTTGAAGAATATCAAAAAGTTGGGAAGGAATGCGTTTTTGAGACATATGGATTGCTTCGGAAGATTATAATAGACTTGACAACTAAAAAGGGGCGTGATATGTGGATGAATGATACTGGTATAAATAATGAAGACATCGACGATGTTTTGAAATGGACGTATAAGAAATATATTTCAGAAATTCGAAATTTTTTGAAATTAGTGAAAAACCATGTTCTAGTTAACATTTTACAAAATATTAAAAAGATTAGCTTGAGAGAATACCATAACATGAATAAAGTAATTAAGAAAGAGAACAACGAATTCGAGGAGGAAAATGATAATAACGAATATGAAGAGGCCGATGATAAATTATGTCTCGATTGCAAAACAAGAGTTCATTTTCAATGGATCTTAGTTGATTTTTATAAAGATTGTATGCAACAACTAGGTCATGCTACTGGTGATAATAAAGTTAAGGAAGAAGGAGAAAAACTGGCTGGATTGGGTATTAAACATAAAGATATTGAATCTGAATGGAGGTATATAATACAAAGGGCTAAATCGGAGGGGAGAAGTGACGATATTAATGATATAGAAGAGGTGAAGGATAATGATGGAGATAAAGATCATGAAGTGGATAATGGTAAACCAAAACGTCGTACCAGTAGTCGATTACAAAAGAAGCGTCAACACGAGGGGCAGGAAGTTTTCGAAGTTGGGGAAAGAAATACAGAGGAGAAAGAGAGAAGAGGGTTAATTAATGCCCTATTAGTTTTGAAAAGGGAGAATCCATATTTTGGTAAATATGTAATTTGTTACGAATGCTTTTTGAAGGAGATGGCGAAATTGAGTGAGGTAGAGCAAAGGAGGGTTATCTCTGTGAGCACTATTATTGAAGAATATACTCTTAAGGAACTTGAATATGCTGACAGTCAAGCTAGGTAAAATTTATTAGGTCGAATGAAGATTAGTTATGTGTAGTTTTTTTTTTCTAGTAGTAGAATATGTATAGATTGAATAAGAAGCGTTTGAACTCAGAACGGGAATTACCTAAAAGGGAAGGTGCGAGGGGTGTGGGGGAAGGGAGAACTGGCAGAAACATGAGGTACTGAAGAGCTTAAGTGCTGGAGAGCTTAAGTGCGATGGGAGCGAGCAGCCAATGAGAGGGGCGGAAGGGAGGGGAAGAATGCCCGTGTTTGGGGATGGCAGAGGGCGGGTTGTGTGTGGATCGCCCTTCGCGGTTTTCGTCTTATAGTGTACAGAGGGAACTCTGAGCGTTGAGCGTTGAGCGTTGGGCGTTGGACGTTGGACGTTCTCCACGCTGCAGTGTTGCCCTCCTGCCTTCTTCTTCGTCTTCTTCATCTTCATCTTCTTCACCTTTCCTACATCCTCTCTTATTTTTATCAATTCTTCCTTTTATTAGTTACATTTAACAGCTCTCACTTACACAAGATGGTTGCTAGATTATTCGCTACTTCAACTAGAACTGCATTAAAGGCTGCAAAGGCAAACTTAGCCTTAAACAGAGGTTTAGCTACAGCTGCTCCAGCTGTCGGTAAAGTCAAGTAAGTATTATTATTTTTCACTCCACTGTGAATTCAAGTGGAATACAATTGATTGAAGTTACAATGAAATGGAATTATTTTGAGTTGCCTTTTCCTACATTCACTTTTAGCCTTTATTAGGGCCCAGAGTCAATTAGCTTGATATGCTGGAAATTTGGTGCACTTGATTTTAACTTTCAAATCAATTTTAACTTGTTACAATTGCAATAACTTTCACTCTACAATCAATCAGTATAATAGGTTGAAGTGATTTATACATCAAGGAACCCTTCAAAGGTTTTTCCAAAACACTCTCCTCTATGTCGAGGTTGAGGGTTTTTTTTGGAGCAAGAAATTAGAAATTGGCTCGCGCAATATTTTAATATTTTGCTTCATGCAATATTAAAAATCATTTAATTACTGAAGAACATTTATACTAACATTATTATTCTCCTCCTTTTTTATCTTAATTATTTCTCTTTATCAGGTCCGTTATTGGTGCCGTTGTCGATGTCCAATTCGAACAAGGTCAATTACCACCAATTTTAAACGCTTTAGTTATGGATAACGGTGGTACTAAATTAGTCTTAGAAGTTGCACAACATTTAGGTGAAAACACTGTCAGAACCATTGCTATGGATGGTACCGAAGGTTTAGTTAGAGGTCAATCCGTTAACGATACCGGTGCTCCAATCTCTGTCCCAGTTGGTAGAGGTACCTTAGGTAGAATCTTAAACGTCATTGGTGATCCAGTCGATGAAAGAGGTCCAATTGAATGTAAGGAAAGAAAACCAATTCATCAAGATCCACCTTCCTTTGTTGATCAATCCACTGAAGCTGAAGTTTTAGAAACTGGTATTAAGGTTGTCGATTTATTAGCACCTTACGCAAGAGGTGGTAAGATTGGTTTATTCGGTGGTGCCGGTGTCGGTAAAACCGTTTTCATTCAAGAATTGATTAACAATGTTGCTAAGGCCCATGGTGGTTTCTCAGTTTTCACTGGTGTCGGTGAAAGAACCAGAGAAGGTAACGATTTATACAGAGAAATGAAGGAAACTGGTGTTATTAACTTAGAAGGTGAATCTAAGGTCGCCCTAGTTTTCGGTCAAATGAACGAACCACCAGGAGCAAGAGCTAGAGTTGCTTTAACCGGTTTAACCATTGCTGAATATTTCAGAGATGAAGAAGGTCAAGATGTCTTGTTATTCATTGATAACATTTTCAGATTCACCCAAGCTGGTTCAGAAGTCTCTGCCTTATTAGGTAGAATTCCATCTGCGGTTGGTTATCAACCAACCTTAGCAACCGATATGGGTTTGTTACAAGAAAGAATTACCACCACCAAGAAGGGTTCCGTTACCTCTGTCCAAGCTGTCTATGTCCCAGCCGATGATTTAACCGATCCAGCTCCAGCTACCACTTTCGCCCACTTGGATGCTACTACCGTCTTATCTAGAGGTATTTCCGAATTAGGTATTTACCCAGCTGTCGATCCATTAGATTCCAAGTCCAGATTATTAGATGTCTCTGTTGTTGGTCAAGAACATTATGATGTTGCAACCCAAGTCCAAGAAACCTTACAAGCTTACAAGTCTTTACAAGATATTATTGCTATTTTAGGTATGGATGAATTATCTGAACAAGATAAATTAACTGTCGAAAGAGCAAGAAAGATTCAAAGATTCCTTTCCCAACCATTCTCAGTTGCTGAAGTTTTCACTGGTATTCCAGGTAAGCTTGTCAGATTAGACGAAACCATTAAATCTTTCAAGGATGTTCTTGCAGGTAAATATGATCACTTACCAGAAAACGCTTTCTACATGGTTGGTGGTATCGAAGATGTCATTGCAAAGGCTGAAAAATTAGCTGCTGAAGCTAACTAAGCATCCAATCAGTGATTGTTTGTGTACCTTTTTAGAAATAGAAATGTGCCAATAAATGACGTTACTATGATTTTTATTTATTTATGATTATTTATTCCTATTCCTAGTGATTTATCTCTAAGTTTCTCTTTTTTAATTAAAAGATTTATTTATTTATTTATTGCATGCATCGAATTCGTAACCCTAGTAAATCTGACACCTGAAGTTATAAGTATTAGTATTTTATACTGTGAAAGCTTGGTTTTTAGACTTTGTTTGGAGGGCTAGAGGTTGAAGGTTAAATAAGATGCGCTATGTCGAAGACCGAAGAAGAAAGGACGCGTGTCGCCAGAAATTCGAAATGTGGACTCTGGGAGTTAAAAATATGGTAATGTCCAGAGGGCAATTTCTCTGTAATTGAATTAACTCTTACAGAATTCTATAAATAAAAGCACCTTTCCACCTCAATGATCTCATTTATGGAATCAGCAAGAAATTTTATGGATGCTCCAGGCTTTGACTGGAAGTCCCTTGTTTTGGGATTTACAGTTTCCAACTTTTTATTCGATACCTATGTGAAATATCGTCAAATCAATTGCGTTGAACAAAACGGTGAAAAAGTTCCTAAAGAACTTGCCGAATACAAAATTGATTCTGAAACGGTCATCAAATCAAGTAAGTATAGTCTTTCTAAGTTAAAGTTCTCCATATTTTCAGGTATATATGAATTAATTGAAAACGTTGTTATTTTCAAATTTGATATACTTCCATTGATTTGGAATAAAGCTGGTGGAGCTTTATCATTCATTGCAAATTATGTTCCTTCGTTAAGTTCTTGGTTGACTGGAAGTGTCATTTCTCAAAGTTTGATGTTTTCCCTCTTGTTCACCATTGTCAATTTGGTGTTAAGTGTTCCTATTAAATATTATCAAAATTTTGTTCTCGAAGAATCATACGGTTTTAATAAATTGACTATTCAATTATGGATTTCAGATACAATAAAATCATTGATATTGTCAGTTGTTTTAGGTGGCCCTATTTTAGCTGCATTTTTGAAAATTATGTATGTCTATGGTGATACCTTTATGTATTATCTTTCTGTGTTTTTGTTTGTTGTTCAAATCTTTTTCATCGTTATCTATCCAAAATTCATCCAACCATGGTTTAATAAATTGGAAAAATTAGAGGATGGTGAATTGAAAACTGCCATCGAAGAATTAGCAAAGAAGAATAATTTCCCATTGGATAAACTTTATGTTATTGATGGCTCGAAACGTTCTGGTCATTCAAACGCCTATTTTATGGGTTTACCATGGGGTTCAAAACAAATTGTTTTGTATGATACATTGATTAATCACTCTACAGTTGATGAAGTTGTTGCAGTCTTGGGTCATGAAATTGGTCATTGGAAATTGAACCATACTTCCAAATTGATGATTATTGGAGAATTACATTTGTTTACAATCTTTACAATATTTTCAGTATTTATTAAAAACAAGTCCTTTTACAACTCCTTTGGTTTTGGATTACCAAATGGTATCACCGAAATGCCTGTCATGATTGGTTTCTTACTTTTCAATGATGTTTTAAAACCTGTTGATGCAGCTATGGAATTTGTTATGAATTTGATTACTCGTACTTACGAATACCAAGCAGATAAGTATGCAGCTGAACAAGGGTTATCAACAGATTTAAAATCAGCTTTGGTCAATCTACATAAAGAAAATTTATCAAGTTTAGTTGTTGATGGGTTATATTCTGCAAAAGAATACAATCATCCAACATTAGGTGAAAGAATTGCCGCGATTGATGCATATTTATTAGAATCAAAGAAGGAAAAATGATATTTGTAAGGTTTTCAACATTTTTTCAAAAATAAATTTTAAATTTTTACAGAATGTATAAATCTAAAGATATTTGAGACCCAATTTATAGAAAGAACTATAAGTGTTGAGTTTTGTGTTTTATATTTTGTATGTAGGAAGTATGAACTGTAACCAAAATATAAGCCTTTTCTATTTTGTAAAATAAATTATAAATATCTTCCTTTCTGAATCTTGCTGAATCTTCATTTTCTTCGACTCATTATCAGCTCTTTTTCCCCTTTTAGAAAAAGTTTCATATTTCTTACAAATTGCAGTCAAACATAATGTCATTTCCCGCTAATAGATTTAGTTTTCAAATAGAAGAACCCATTACTAAGCCTTCTCTATTAAGATTCAAAAAAACCTATAACAGAAGCTATTGCTAATGATGAAGATGCAGACCTTCAAAGTCTAGATGCTGTCGATTATTCCATACTTTTGTTTGATCAACTTAATGATATGTTAGCAAAATTGGAAACAATAGATGAAAATTTCACCAATCTGAGAAGAGGTATCAACACTCTTATAAATAATCTATATCTTATATAAATGTGAACATGCAGCAGGAATCTTTTAAGCAACACCTTTAGCTTTTATCTTTTCACATTAATGGAAAATGGACGGACGGAACGTTAAGCGGCAGCTCCAACAACCAGAGTTTCCAGTTTCCTAAAAAGGCAAGCGCGCTTAATCTCAATAGAAAATCGCCAAAAACGGCGGCTGGGGTTGGTGGAGAATTTAGCTGGCAGATTTTTGAGTTCTCCACATTTGCTTACATTTTTTCAAAATGAGGGCAATTCTTAAAAGCAAGAGTTCTTTCCTGGTTTTCAACTTGATGAAATAAAACTTGATTGTCATTATTACTTGAATTGGTAATATAGGGAATAGAATGTTAACGACCAAGGTCAATAGACTGAATAATCGATTTTTTAATATTGTGAAGTTGGGACAAAATATTAGGTATCAAAGCGAAATTTCGATAAAGGCTACAGATTTTAGTGATGATTCAAATTTAATAAAGCATGCAAAAACTTCCCAAGAGAAACGTGATTTGATCTTGACCATTTTAAACTCAACAGCAACTAAACGTGAGGCAAGATCATACTTATCAAAGTATAGATTACTTGGAGAAAATGATATTTATAGAAATAATGAAAAAATTATTGATCATGATCCTGATATTGGAGAAAATGAATCGGTACTTGTTGCAAATAAACATTACTTAAACTATATAGAAAAAGTTTTTGAGCAAGGCGATACCAGAGATACTGATGAACAAAGAGTCAGCGAGCCAAAAATCAATAATTCCATTACTGAATATGGTAAACAAATCGCATCGACACCTTTAATCATTTCATCACCGAGCTCAAAGCAGGGTCGAATGAACCAGACATCAAACGAGATCAAGCTAACACAAACCATTCGTACATGTATTTTAAGAATTAGGGAACTTTATAGATGGGATAAAGATACTGTCAAAGGTTTAGGAGTAGTTTTGAGGAAAGCTATGAATTTAGGTGCTAGTCCTGTGATTATTATCGATGGTGATATTACTGGCGGGTTTAAAGGTGTTCAAATGGAAAAAAATATTGAAAAATATGTAGATTCTCAATTGGATTTGTTTTTAAATAATTTGAATGATATTTTACCATGTCGGATAGTTAAGGGTTGTTTTGATTTGAAGGAGAACAATGAATTAAAAACTGTTCTTCCACAGATGATTGGAGTTCCGATATTTTCAGGTATTGTACCTATAATAGCACCATTTGCTGTGAAAGACGGGGTATTTCAATCAGTTCAAGGATTTCAACTTACAAAAACTACAATTAATTGTCTTGAAAGTTTTGATATGAAAGATATTTTATCTGTTGAGAAAATAGTGTTTATTGACGAAGTTGGCGGATTCCCTAGCTTAGAGAGGTCCGAAGGAAGTCATGTTCTGATAAATTTATTGCAAGAATATGATGATATAAAAAATGAATTAAGTGAAGAGGTTGACTTAAATATCGAAGCAAGAAACAAACATTTGGCAAATTTAGAAGAACTGAAACAAATATTGGATGAATATCCTTCCGTTACTGGTATTTTAACAACACCAGAAATGGCAGCCAGAGAGGAAGAAAAACAAGTCGGAAAAGAAACAAATCCGATAATTTATAATATTTTAACAGATCGTCCGACTATTTCCTCTTCATTACCGGTGTCACTTCGTCGGACACCACAGTTGAATACAACAATAGTTACAAAAGGTAGACCTGTTCTTGTTTTTCAATCAACATGTGCAGAAGAAGGACTAGACTTAGTTGAAATGGAAAAAAGTGGTAAGATTGATCTTATTAAACTGAAATATCTTATTGATGACTCATTTGGTAGAGATTTAAACATGAATCATTATTTGAATAGAATCAATAAAAAGGTTGCCGGTTTAATTATAGCCGGTGATTATGAAGGGGGAGCTATAATAACATGGGAGGATCTGGGTGAAAGATCAGTTGCATATCTCGATAAATTTGCAGTTATTAAAAAGTTACAAGGAATACCTGGAATTGCAGATGTTGTTTTCAAGGCCATGTTGAAAAGTTTCCAAGATGAACTTCTTTGGAGATCAAGAAAAAATAACCCTGTCAATAAATGGTATTTTGAAAGGTCTAAGGCTAATTATTCGATTGAAGGAACACAATGGAGATTGTTTTATACGGGAACAAAAGAATTGACAATGGAAAATTTGAAAGGCTATATTAAAGTGTGTGGTTCCATCGAACCATCCTTTGATATTAAATAGATTTAAATTTTTTGATTTGGGTTCTTCTAGTAACTAAATCCACCTACTTTACAGATTGCAAACCAGATAATGGAACATTTATAGTGTAGAACGTAACTAATTTCGATGAATAATAAAGTATATATACTGATACTATACAAACAAGCAAGAGGGGTTGTAACATTGGTTTAAATAGATTTAGACATGTATACTCCATCCAATTCATAACCCAATCTTCTATAATAGTTTCTAACACCAACACCCGAAATAACACTGATCTTCGAAGACCCATGTTCTTCTTTAGCGATTCGCTCGGCTTCTTCCATTAATAATGTACCAAAACCTTGATGTTGGAACTTTCTTGGATCTCTTGAATGCAATGGAACAACAGAACCATACACATGTAATTCTCTGACAATACTCGTCTGTTGACCCTTGAACTCTTTTCTATAAGTGTATTTCTTTGAAGCTTTTCTTAGTCGAAGCAAACCAATCAATATATCTTGTTTTGGATCTTCATAAGAAAGAAACGTTTCCCAACCACCATTTGCATAATAATCTCTTCTAATCAATTCAACTTGGTCAGGTTGGATCTTATGATGAACCTCTTGGATACCAACTTCTCTAGTCCTGACATCTCGACATGAAGTACCAAAATCTTTCATTCTAGCCAATGCCAACTCTCTTAAATTACCATTTTCCACACCTGATGTAACTAATGGCATTGGGATATCTCTTTGAACTCTGTAAATTCTGGTCCATGGTGGAACTAATGCCATAATTCTGGCAACTAAATCAATTAACATATTTGCATTATATGATTTGTATAATCCATTCTTCCATAATTCATATAAACCAGTACCTCTGATAACTAATGTTGGGTAAATTTTCAAACCATCGGTTCTGAATGCTGGATTTTCAAAGTATTCTTTAAACTGTTCCAAATCTCTTTCCATCCCCACGTTTGGTAAATCAGGCATCATATGAGAAACGACTTTATAACCAGCATCTTTAGCATACGCAAATGTTTCACAAACCGCTTTAACTGTATGACCCCTATTGGTATCTCTTGCAACATCTTCATAAACAGATTGAACACCAAGTTCTAATCTTGTACAACCGTAACGCAACATGTCATCTAAATGAGTCTCCGTACAATAATCAGGTCTAGTTTCAATGGTTATACCAACACATTTTGTTTGCGACTGTTGAGAGAATGCAACCGCTTCATCTAAATCAGTACCATTGTAACCTGTCAATGCATTATGTAACTGCACTATGAATCCCTCTCTGTAATCTTTTGGCAAAGACATAAAAGTACCACCCATAATAATATATTCAACTTTATCTATACTGTGACCCAATTGTCTCAATTGTTCGATACGACCTCTGGCTTGTTCGTATGGATCATATCTTGCCCTGATTGCCCTCATAGAGGTTGGTTCATAACCAGTATATGATTGTGTTGAATATTCAAAATCGGAATCCGGGCCACCAGGACAATAAACACAAATGTTACCTGTATATGCAATATGCGGACATCTATGTGGTTTTGACATAACCGCAACAACTGCAACACCGGAGGCAGTACGAACAGGCTTTGCCTTTAATTTTGGCAGTAAATATTTTTTGTATTGATCGGGAATAGAGTTTATAACATCTGTAAGACGTGGCTGTTGTTTCAATTTGTATTTTTTGGAATATTTAATGATAACACCATTTAGATTGACTTCCTTTGAGGTACCCAATGAAGAAACAAGCTCCAAGGATATATCCGCACAACATTGAAGAAACCTTTCCTTTTCGGAAGGAAGTTTTTGATGTGTTTTTGGGCCTTTTGCCATGATTGTTGAATGTGTTCTCGTGATTATCGTGTCAGCAGCAGAGTATATGCAGAAAGATGGTATCAAATGAAGAGCCAGGAAAGTCAAATTTCAAAATTTTTTTCCAGACGAAAATTGCCAACATCCGTGCACGGTATCGTGTAGATTGCAGATCTGCCTCTTCGCGAGCACCCGGTGAGCTTGTTTGTGCTTCGTGCTGGGTTCTTGATTTGACCTTGGTGTTGGCTCTTGAGCGACGACAACGGGCCCTTGACACATGCTTTGGAATTCCCTTTCTCACCACAGAACAGTCAAGGAATACTTCCAAAGCTCAATTCATCCATTATTATCATGTCAAAAGGAAATAGAAGAAAAAACAAAAAGCCAAAGAGCAACAGCAGTAAGGCTAATAATGGTAAGAAATATGTCGCCACTACACAAGCTACATCCATTCCTGTTGATGATAATGTCATGGAAAATGAACAGAATACTGAATCTGCTCAACTCGAATGTGAAAATGATGAATTGACTAATGATATGCAGGGTACCCAATTGCAACCGCAAATGTCTTCACACCCTACAGAATCTTTTTCTTGGGAAAGTAATGGTCCTCCTCAACAAGCCCCGGAACATTATTCTCAAGTTGAATATACAGATCCAACTAATGATCAGATTCCTTCAATTCAACAAACCGGTGAAATTTACATGGAAATGCAACCCGAAAAATCTAGAATTGCAGCTGCAACTCCACCAGTAGAGGTATTCGATGAACCATATGTTGAAAAAGAACAATCCGATAAATTTCTTGATGAAATTGTTATTTCTGATAGAATTAACCATGTTCCACAACAAAATAATCATGAGGAAGAAAATCCATTTTTTTTGAGTGATGTTCAGCCTTGGAATAATACTGCTCCGCAAGATCTAATGCCTTGGGAAGAAGACACTAATGCAGTGTCCAATGAAATGCCTATTCAACATTCAACTAATTCACTACAAGCTCAACAAAACGCACAATTGGAACAAGAACCAATACTTTCATCACAAAAGCAACAATCGGTAGAAGCAAGTAATGATCCAACTAACTCCTCGGAAAATGTCCATGAAATGAACGATTCTTATAATGGTAATATTGCAGGTCAATCCCCTGATGATCAAATGAGGGGAAACAGTCAAGTGTACAATGTTGATGGTTTGGTGCAACACTCGGACCAACATAGTAATAAAGAAGATGACAATTCACCATGGGATAATAATGCTGATAGTACAAATGACTCTGTTTTCCCTTGGAACTCTGGTTGCGAGCCAGATCATGAAAATGAAATTTTCACCATTTCCGAAAATGATCGTGGTAATGAAGAAGGTGCTGATGATGATTTTTTGAAAAGTTTAGCAGCTCATAAGGACAGCATCAATAATGAGGTTGAAAATACTTTTGATTTTATGAATGATGAAGATTCATTGTCCAACACTGTAGTTAATTATAACAACGATAAACATGAAGTCAAGGTGGAGGTTGATAATGAGGACAAGTTTGATTTTCTTGAAGAGGATGATGATATTTTATTAGATGATGTTATGGATGATGATCTCCTTGATGATGATGCACCAGAAGATGCTAATACTCCTAACAATACTGTTGTATCCACAGGTAGAGCCACCACAACCCCTAGATCCAATCATTTTCCTAAATACACCACCAACAATATCGATGAAGTTTTGGCTAACCAATCGATTCAATCAATTAGTAGCACCACCGAGAGAAGATCTTCGAAATACCAACCACTGCAACTTACACCTAAACCCCCACAAAAATCTTTGCTTGGCCCAAACAGACTTAGTATGCTTCCAGCTGATACACCTTCTACTCCAAAAGTTTTAACCTCTCAAATACCTAGATCCCCAACGCAACCTTTTGCAAATCCAAATAAAAAGTTAGTAACCGAGCTTCAACAGGAAAAGAAAAAATCCGATGCCTATGATTTTCCACAGGCTATTCTTAAAAAGAAACAACCTAAACCCGTTAAAGAAGTCAAACAAAATATTTATACCCAAATTGAAAATTCTGTTGGTTCAACTAATGAAACTTTGGATGCACCGATCCTTCAACTGGGTCAATCTCAACTTCCACCACGTGCTAGCCCTTTAGGTATTACTTCTCCTCCACCGCCATCCAATGTACAACAACCACAAATATCACCAGATACGCAACAACTGTCATCCTTTGCTAAGCCACCCTCAGTATATGAATCTACTCAAAAATATTCAAGACCAAGTTCTGTTAATAGTAACAAGGGTGGCCCATTTTTTGCCGAACTTCCTGTTTCTAAACCAGTAGAAAAGACGGACAATTTACATTTGAAGAATCCGTATGCTGTTGTAGAAAATCAAAGTACAATTCAACCTAGTCATATAAATACTTTATTATCATCAGCTGGTGCTTCTCCAACGGTAGCAAAAAGAAATATTTATGGCCCTAATGCAGGCGATTCTCCACAATCTGAGAACACAATTATGGGTAGACATTATTCAACTGCAAGTGCAAAGTTTACTCCGACAAACCTGCCACCACAAGTTAAAAAAACCACAAATCCCTATGCACCCGCTGCAGTTGGTGGTCATGTTAGACAACTTTCTAGCGTGTTACCAAATCCTGATGATATTAAACCTAACATTGTTCCTGTTCCAGTGAAATCGCCTATTGGTGTTAATTCTCCTGCATCTGCAATCATGCTGACTGAAGGTGTAGAATCAATGCAACAAAATATCACACCTTCAAATTCACGTAATACTTCTAGGTATGCCCCGCAGTCTATTCAAAAAGCTGATCAGTTTCAAGCTCCTCAACAACCCCAGGAGTCCTCGTTCCAACAGGCCCCTATCTCCGGAAGTCAGAAATATTCACCGTTGCAGCAATACCAGCCATTGCACAAACCTGGTTCAGGGTTCCAATCACAATCTCCCGTGCAACCTCCACAAAGCAATTTTCAACGACTTCAACAATACCAATATCCCGGGCAATCATCAGGTCAACAACCGCCTTCTGGTTCTTCTCATAGGGTCGTTTCGCATCTAAAATATAAAAAGGGTCACAAGCCTTCAACTTCTTCCATTAACGATGTTTATGGCTCAACTATTGTTAAAAGTACAGCCACTTCAACCGATCCAAGAAAAATCGTTGCATTGCCTCCACTATCAGTCAAAGGTAAACTTGCTGTTCCACCAGTAGTTGGAATTTCTCCTGCACCGGTTGTGATCAATCCAGAAAACCTTGTTAGGCGTCAATGGCCACTTTTTAGTTTCTCCGGAGAGGATAAAATTGCATCCATGATTCCAGAGTTTGATGGTTACAGCCATAATATTTGTAATATTAAAGTCATGGATCTTTCATCTATTCTGAACAAAGATGATTCAATTTCTTCCTTCCCGGGTCCATTGATTAAAAGCAAATCAAAGAAAAAAGATATTATTAATTGGTTGGAACAGAAAATCGCTTGTTTAGAAAAGTTAGAAACTTCTGTTTCTCCTGCTGAAGAGGCTATGTGGAAATGTTTAAAATTAATGGTTGAGAAAATTGAAAAGCCTGGTGATTTTTCAAATAAAGATTATATTAAAGAGGTTTCTCATATTCTAAATCCATCTTTAAATGTTACAGACGCAATGAATAATTCATTCGATATTATAGAGCTAACTAGGTTGGGTAAGCATTCTTCTTCTGATAAACCATTCAATTCTTATTCATTGAATGAAAATAATTTAGCAACTATTCATGGCATGCTTGAAGTTGGTGATAAAAAGTCTGCTCTAGAATTTGCAGTTGCAAATGGTGATTGGTCAATGGCTTTACTTATTTCTTATTTGATGGGTTCACTTGCGTTTGATCAAACAGCCAAGCTGTATGCAACTACACATTTTTCAACTGATGCGATTGGTCAAGATTTAAGATTTTTCATTCAATCAAAGGCACAAGGAGGATTTTCAACTGAACAACTTAAGGGTAAGGAGTATTGGTTAGTAGAAAATTTCAAAGTGGTGATTCCGTTCATTATGATGGGTAATTCGGACTATGGTTCTACATTATTGCAAATTGGAGAAGTTTTGACGAAAGCAGGGTACATTATTTATGGAAAATTAGCATGTCTTCTTTCGGGTATGCCATCAATTCCTCAATCTTTAAGCCAAATTCCTTCATCAATATATGGTATGATTATCGAAGAAATACATGCATTTGTTTTATTATCAAGTGCTAATGTCCCTCAGAATTTTTCAAATGGTTTCGCCCATTTAATCCCAGTAATGATTCGTCATGCAGGTTTCCTTGTCGATATAGGTTGCTTGGTAGATGCTAAGCGGTATGCTGATTATACACAGGCTGCCATTTCCTCAAAACAGTTTTTTTGTGAAGTTTCTACTACTATCTCACAAAATGAATTGTCTGATCGGTTGTCACAAGTCGGTTCTAGTTGGTTAACTTCCAAACTGAGCCGGCCACAATTGGATAAAGTGTGGTCTACATTGGATAAATCATTTAATAAATTTGTTGCAGGTGAAGACGTTCCACAACCTGTACAGAAAACTGAAGGTGTTTTTGCAAATTTCCCTTCTACAGTGTCAAGGGCAAATTCTACTCTGGATTTTACCGATATTAAAAACCAGGTAAGAAGAAAATCTACGGAAGTTAATTCTTATGTTAACCAAGGTAATAATATACCTCCTCCGTTACTTCGTTCTACTTCCGTTAGTAATAGTACAGCAAATTTAGCTTCTAGGTATGCACCACCGATCCATGGGAATAGTTTACAACGTGAAGATTCTGTAGAAAGTATGTCATCTTATTCTGCTTTTACTCCTTCACATACACCAAACCATGTTAATCATGGAAAATATGCACCAGGTGCAACTTTTGCTAACTCATCCACTGATTCGCTACATTCATCACCTCGTCAACCGGCCAATATCTTGTCTTCACCAAATGATGTTAGTAAGTTTGCTAAACCTTTACCCCCAGCTCATAAATCCCGCTATTCACTAAAGGCTCCTAACTATCGTGCTTCAGCTTCAAATAATTATGCACCTTCTTCATCATTGTTAAAAACTGGCGAGTCATCCCCAGTTTCTTCCTCAAACCCATATTTACCTGTTAATGAAGATATCCAATCACATAACGGAATGAAGTCATCTAAAGTATCACCGCATCTTCAATCACATCCACAAATGGTACCGCCACTCGTTGCTGAAAGTACCAAACCACCGTATGTTTTTGGAAATAATAGTAGCAATCTAGCGCATAGTGCTCCAGTTGCATCGGAACATAATGGCAGTCCTTCAAAACTTACAAGTGCTCCACCTCAAATGCAGCAACCTGTGCAACCTGTCCAACAGCCTGGTTATCGCCCTGTTGAACCACCTGTTCAGCAATCGATTCAGTCACCTGTTCAACCACCTGTTCAACCACCTGTTCAACCACCTGTTCAACCACCTGTTCAACCACCTGTTCAACCACCTGTTCAACCTGTTCAACAGCCTGGTTATCGCCCTGTTGAACCACCTGTTGAACCACCTGTTCAGCAATCTATCCGATCATCTGTTCAATCATCTGTCCAATCACCTGTTCAACAACCCGTTCAGCAACATGTCCAAAAATCGGTTCAGTCATCGGTTTATCCATCTACTGAGCAATTGGTTCCTGTTCAACAATCTGTCCATCAACATGCTGAACAAAATGTTCCACACCCCGTCCAGCAATATCAATCACCTGTGAAACAACCTACAGAACCACCTGCTCTACCACCAGTTCAGAACTCCTCCTCATCTAAGCCACCAACTTATGCAAATAGTGATCCACTGGGTTTTGACGATGCTACTGCAAATGCACCAGAAATTTTCAGTTCTGGTATTAATTTCACCGGAAAACAAGATTACAATGAAAATGGCTTAAATGAAGATTCTGGATATGAACATGATACCCCACTGGGAGAAAGTACTCATGTTCAATCTGATTTACCCGGTAAAGATGATGGTGAATATTTTGTCAATGATAAGATCGATGAAGTTGATGAAATTGAAGAGGTTGAGAAAATTGAAACAGGTTTTAATGTAGGTCAACTTGCACATGAATCGTTGAAAAGCGATCCATACGCTCCAGCTATTGAAAGGGTTGAATCTTTTTCAAATGAGCACAATAATTCCGTGCCAAAATTGTCATATGCAAGTGGTCCTGTTCAATCGTCAATTAAAAAGAACCGGTATGCACCCCCAGAACCTTTAGAAGATAAATCTGTCAATCCGAAAATGCCATATTCAAACGGTACATCAAAGGCATCCACACAACTGCCATCACCTCCTCAACTTAAAGAAGAGTCAACATTGCCGTCTTCTACATTAACTGTATCTAATTTTGTTTCTGATGAACTACAAGCTCAACGTGAGGATGAAAATTCGACAACAAATTCTGCTAAACAATCTATTACAGAATCCAAGGAAAGTTTGGTGAATACGGATACTGTTGTTGCTCCTGTGAAGAAAGAAAATACAGCTTTACCACCAAAACAATCTGTTCCATTTAAACCGAATCCTAGCAGAGCTGCTCCAAGAAAAATCAATAGATATGGTCCACCAGGTGCATCAAGTGCTGCAGCTAAAAACCCAATCAATCCCTATGCTTCAATGTATGCACCGAAAACTTCATCGCATACATCAACGTATGCTCCATCCACTACATCAGAAGCTACTGAAGAATCATCTAATAATGATACAGGTGTTCCTGATGATATGTCTGCGATTGATATGTTTAGTTTTGGTGGTTATTCAATTCCTTCGCAACCTGATCCATCTTCTACCGTGGAATCTATTGTGGCAGAGAATAGCAATGTTACGAATGGGGATGATTATGTTAAAAACGATTCTATTGCAAATAACATACACTTACCATCTGTGGAAATAGAGAATAATATTTCATTACCTCAGACTCCTATTTCAACAAAAAGGGAATCTGATGGAAATAGCTTTGTTCCGACCTATAATCCACCAACACAACTTGGCGTTAAAAGTAAATCTCATCAGCCTGATTTGAGATTACAACAAATGTTTTCTCCACCTAGTGGTATGGGCGAGTTAACCAAAATGTCTTCTAATATTTCATCTCCAATTCATCAATTTACTGAAGAGAAACGTTTTTATGCAGAAGATACTGGTGAATATTACGATGATGTTATTGATGATTCAGATGATGATAGTGAAGCTGATAAAAAGGCACAAGAGGTGAAAAGAAAGGCCGAAGAAGCGGAAAAAAGAAAGAAAGAGAAGGAAGCTGAAGAACGAAAGAAAAAAGAAGATGCAGAAGCTAAAAAGAGGAATGCTCAAGAAAATGGAGGAGGGAAGTGGTTTGGATGGTTGAGTAAAGGTAAACATGATGATAAACCTAAGCCCATTAAGGCTAAACTTGGTGAAGAGAATTCATTTTATTATGATGAAAAACTCAAACGATGGATTAATAAAAAGGTTCCATTGGATGAACAGCTTGAAGCTAGTAAGCCACCACCTCCACCTGTTATGAACAGACCAATTTCACCGTTATCACCGGATCCAGATTCACCAACGCCTAATTCAATTAGTAAAGCAAGTGATATGCCACCTAGACCACCATCTGCATTTTCTGGATTAACAGGTGCGCCAAGTTCACATTCTAGTAGTCCATTGGCATCTAATGCCGGTAGAGGACCACCTAAACCAACTGCTGGTGGATTAGAAAATGTTAAAAAGGGTACGATTGATGATTTGTTGAATATGGGGTCGGCCACTGCCGGTAGAAGAGGTGCTAAAAGAGGCCCACGTAGAGGGTATGTAGATGTTATGGGAAAGTAGGGTATCATCAGAGATACTTTGTCATTATTACAATTGTTTTTACAAAGAAAAAAATTTGTTTATAGGTTTAATGTTTAATGTTTATAACTTTATTAATGATAAAGTAAAAAAAAGAAAGAATAGATTTGTCTTATAAAAGATATATATACATGTAGGCATTTTTACGATTTATTATTTGCTATTTACCTGCACGGAAAACATGCACATATTATTGGTGAAGTACAGTATTTCGAAAAAAATTACACACCTCTAGGATATATAAATTTATAAAAAACAAAGGTTGGCTTTATTTGTTTAGTCATCTATAGTTTGTCCAAAGATCTCATCATTATCATCATCATCTCTTGCTGATGTGTTAGCTTTGCTGAGATTTATTCTATTCTCATTATCATCATTAAAAGTACTCGCCTTTGCTAGCTCTATAGACTTTTTTATATTACCAATCATATTATCAACTCCGTCGTTTTTGTCATCAATATCATCATCATCATCATCATCATCATCATCCAAGATGGCGTTTGAATTTGATCTTGAAGATAATTCTGCAGGCATGGACAATACTAGGGGGGTCATTGGGGGGAGTGTTGTCGATACTGGTGCTAATTCTGGAGACCTTCCACCTATTGAATTCGATATTGAATTTCCACGAGTGAGTGGAATATTTGAAATACACTGTAAATTAAAATCATCATTTATATTTAACCTGCTTAAGGACATTTTTAAGTGTGAAGGTTGGCACTGAGATTGAGAATAAGATCTAAAATTGTGTTGTTGATAAATACCACCTCTATTGGTAGATAATGTTTGATTTAAAGAAGATAAGTTCAAAGTGGAAGTTGATGCCGATGCAGAAGCTGGGGTCGTCGTAGGAGTATTTGATCTTTGCAAATGATTTGATAAGATTGAAGTTGAAGTATAAGAATTTGGGGGAGAAGAATGTGATAATAAAAATTTCGATGGTGAACCTGCAAGTGATATTGGAGCAAGAGATGGAGATTCGGGTTCAAATTTTGGTCTGATTTGAATTGGTATTTGCTTTGAATGTTGGGATTGTGGTTGAAAGGAATTTGAACTAGATCTTCGTAGGGTTGTTGTTGTCCTTGCAGATTGGGGCAAAAACATCTGGGCCGATTGTAAGGTTGGTGAGTTGAAGGAGGATTTCCTACTGGTTCCTAAGGTGAACTGTGCATGTTGAATGGGTAAAGTATGGGGCACTCTTTGAGAATTTAAATGTCTTTGAGTTGATGATGTGTTGTTATTTTTATTAATAGTGGAAGGAGATGTTAATATGGCAACTTCATTTGACAAGGAGTCAGATAATATTCCATGATTGGCATAGTTATTATATTGTTGATTCAAAGATAGCAAGGATATATTGGAAATTGAAGGTACTAGTTCACTACCTATTTCTGCACCTACAGAAGTTGCGATTAGTTGTGGGGAATCCTCTATATTGGCTATCATGTTTCTATTTGTGTGATTCTGAATTTGTTGAGGCTTTGTCATGTCCAAACTTAAATGGCTAATGAGTCTATTATTCTTCGGTGATTTAGGAGACTTGTTAGATTCCGAAGAAAAGGAACCACTTTTGGTTCTATAATTGTTCAACGGTATTTGGGGCGATAAGGAAAGCTTGCGGTGATGATCCATTTGCAATCGTGGCGATAACAAAACGTTCTGTGTTGGAGATTGGGAGGTCGATCTTATGGACATGTCTTCTATGGGTGTCTAGTGTGTATTGTCCGTTGTGGATGCCCTCTTACCCTCCAACCCGGAACTCGGAACCCTAACCTCCAGTAAAAAGAAGGTAACGTATAACAAAGAAGGTGAAACATGTGCACGCAACAAACGCTAAAAAAAATACACAAATAAAAATTTTCATCATGCACAAAAAATTCTCGGCTTATCGTCTACACAGGTTACTTGTAACACAATTACGGGGTCCTTCGTTTTCTTCTTCTTCTGTCTCCTTCCTCCTTCTCTCCGTCAACCATGTCCTTAACATCGTTGTAGGCACCCTCCACCTTGCCAGAAATGTACTCCCACCAGTGGTGCAATGTGTCCTCCACACCACTCTCCTCGGAATCATCTCCGGGTTCAGCTGTCTCCTTATCGTAATCCTCGGTATTTGTCTCTTCTGTCTCTTCTGTCTCTTCTTCCTGTTCTTCCTGTTCTTCCTGTTCTTCCTGTTCTTCCTGTTCTTCCTGTTCTTCCTGTTCTTCCTGTTCTTCCTGTTCTTCTGATTGACCATCCTCTTCTGTAGGACTTGGCACTGGCAACATGTAACCACCACCAAACCTAGATTCAAGAAAAGATATATCCTTAACCATTGGGAAGTCGAAATTGACTCCAGGATAACTTTTTGTATCCTCCCACCCATCTTCTAGCAACCCCTCTTTATTTAATATCATGTTAGTATTATTCGTAATACCCAAACTGTCGCTTATTATACCATAAACCTTATTAATTGCAAAAGGTTTTAGAACTGGGTCAATATTATTATTAAGAATGTCTTGGAATACTGGACCACTACCTATGAAAACAGATCTGGATAATACTTCATCATTTCTGTACCCGTTAATATATCTATAATCCCCCTGTATTCTATTCATTTTAGTTTTCGTTTGTAGCGTATATCCAGCCTTTGGAATGATTATAATTGGACTGATTCTTCCCTTTGAATTCGCAATACCTCCGTATAATGATTCTCCTATTTCATCCTCCGAATAAATCTCATAATTATCTTTAAACTTATGCTCGGATAATTTCTGTCTCATTTCTGAAACCATCTCTTCGATTGACAATTCAAGTATTGGATTAATACCAACAATGGGAAATCCTTCAATACGTCTAATCCATGAAATATCTATTAATTCTTCTAAGTATAACACTCTTTCCCTAGATACAGGTACAAATCCACCACTTGATACAATCATCACGTTGGATTTATCTGATATACCCTTCGTATCCAATAATTCATAAATTTTACCAATAAAAGTGTCAATTTGAGAAAGTTCATTGAGAAATTCTTTACCAGACATATCATTTCTTCCAATCACTTTTTCTAATGTTGATATTGAAGAAAGCACCAAATTAGGTATTTCATTCATATCTTTCTCCTTTTCTTCCAATGATAACAACCTATCTAACCTATGCAACTGTTCATCCAATTCTGAAGACTCGTGAAATGATTTATAATAATTAGGTTTTAAGTCTGTATCATTAGTACAGTCAACACCGGGCCAATTGAAGGCAGCTGATTGTAAATTTTTCACCTTCAACTTTGACCAAATTGGATCACCCAGCCACCATTTAGAATTTTTCGAATATTGAACAAATTCTCTATTTAATGTATCATCGAAAAAGGAATTGCCAATAATTCCATGTTCATATGGTAATAATCCTGTGGTTAAACTCCACAAGTTTGTCAATTTAGAGGATGGATTGACGGGTATCATATAAGGACTGTATAAAGAATCTGAAGATTCTAGTAATTCAGTTAAAAAGGGCATTGTATTTGTAGAAATGAAATGTGGGTGTAATGCACCAACTGCCAAGACAATTGTGAAAGCGAATGATGGTGGTAATTTGGAAGATATTAATGCTGCTGGTGGTAATGGGGCCAAACTAGAATTTTTGTCTTTAGATTTTGATAAAAGGACAATTGCAGCGATTAATAATGATATAATCACTATTAGCGAAAAATGTAAAATCAATTTTGAATTCCAAACAACTCTGAAA
>JAJMLM010000019.1:0-66730 GCA_030569635.1 Pichia thaimueangensis | reverse complement strand
CATTAAACCACCCCCACCCAGTAATCCCTCTAAGTTGAAAATATTCTTCAAAAAGTGTTCACCTCTATGATTACTTGACGTACTTTCAGATACACGAGGGTTACTATGGATACTGTTTCTATGGCCTTCATTTATCTTTTCCTCTTCTTTCTCATTGAGACTATCTTCCTTCAAATCACAAAAACTTTCGTTTATATCATTTTGTTTGTCACTGTATTCCTGTGAAGAGCTGCCTTCTTGAGAAGGAGACGTCTTTCTGTATTTTTCATTTTGGTTGTTATTATTAGTGCCGTCATTGTTAGTGTCGTCATTTATATCGGTCTTACCACCTTTACCACTCTTTATACTTTTGGCGCTCTTCTGACTCTCTGCACCAAAAGAGAATGCTCTTTTCCTAAAAATTTTTTTAAACTGATCCTTAACTAGATTATGTGATGAATCGCTTCTGATTGATGCATTATCAGTATTTGCTGTATGTGGTGTGTATTTTTTCAATTCATCAACATTCTGGTCGGCTTCATCTTCCAAACTTGATTCTGTCGATGCATCATCTGAACTGCTACTTAATGAAGTTACTGTTTTTTTATGGTTATATTGAGTATTTAAACCTCTCTTTCTTATTTGTAAAATTTTGTCTGCCCTAATCATATCTGAATCTTTCAAAAAGTTAACATCAAAATCATGATCAATAGTGTTGGTCAAATATTTATCCTTTTCAGAAAAACCCTTATGGTTTGTCTTTTTCATTTTTTCATCTAATGATTGTTCACTTCCCAAAGAAAATATTTTTGACTTTTGGCTATTTTCAACAGGATTATTCATTTCTGACAGTTGCTTAGGATTTGGTACATGCCCTTCTTGATCAGTTGAATAAGAATTAAAATTAAAATTTGAACTTCCAGCAAATGCGGGTAACATTGGAACATTTAATACATGGTCACTTTCATCATCTTCCATTATAGTCGATGATTCGATATTATTTGCGGTGACCGGTAACATACCTCTGTGTTTTCTATTTTTATCTGTGAAATTTGCAAATACATTTTTCTTTTTATGACCAGTCAAACTTGCCCCTGCACTTCTACTTCGTGTATGATTTGATCTTCTGCCAGATCTTCCTTTGTTTTTATCATTATGCTTGTTTCTATTTGACGTAGTATTCTTAGACTGTTTATTAATATCTGCTTGAGTAAATGAATTAGTTGAATATATAGGTAAAGATAAAGCAGGTTCTGGATTTTGCGGGTGTTGAATTTGATATGCATGTGAGTTAAAATATACGGATGATGCTGGGGATGTTGGCGCAGTTGCAGAAGTTTTATAAGGCACATTCTGACGAGAATCTGCAGCAGCTATATCAATATGCGAAGGCAACCCTTGCATTGATTCTGTTGAATTATTAAGTACCCAGAGAACAGGACGGTTTGTATTTGAATTGCTAGAAGTTTGCGAGATAACATTAAAATTAGGATCACCCATAGAGGTATTGTTTTGTCGTGCATTTGCAAGAGAGTTTGATCTGGAATTAGAATTTGAATAAGAAGTTGATACACCTGATGAGATTGAATTGATATCATTATGAGAATATGATCTGGAAAATTCTGGTAGCATCGTGTTACCCCCTGAGTTTCTGTGTTGGTCGTTAGATTTTGAATTATCCATTTCTGTAGATTTCCTTGCAATTATATTTCTTACCTCGTATCTATTTGGAATTTAATACTGCATCCAGGATTACTGTCTGAATAGACAAGTAGATATAATAAAACAGTGAAGTTGTAATGAATCTGAAATGAGAAAACTTATGTTATAGACAAGTGACGGGATGCTACCGTCCACCTGTCCACTTGTCCACCCAACACGAAAAGTCTGTGGCCTCTGGCATCAGACTTTTTCCACATTCCCCTTACAGAGTGGCTACGTAAACGCAAGAACAAAGCCTACCCATTTCCCGCTCCGAGAAAATGACGTCAGCATGCGAGATTATTAATAGCACTCGTCACTCGCCGGTCGCGACCAATGCTTGGAATTTAGAACTGAAAACTGAATACTGAATGTATTGGAAATTCTATAAAGAAAAAGCAGAAGGGAACAATAAAAAATACATACACAAATTATAAATATATATGTTATCAAACCATAAAGTTAACGAGGCAAAAGTATCACCTACTAAAAATATAGGTAAGAAATTAGAACAAGTGATGAAAGAAATGAAAAATATAACCGATGTACTTTTTAGGTAGAAAAGATTCAAGTGTAACACAACGTTTGGATTTTGTTTATTGCAAAAAAAAACAAAAAAAAATTTAATATTGATAAGAGTAGATAGAGTAGAATTTTCAACAAACACAAATAAATAAATAAAAATAAAACTGAATAATATACGTGAAATATTAAAGATGTGATCTTGAATTGACTAATTTAATTATTTATTTGTATTAAGTTTGAATATGAATGCTTGATTTAAATAAATTAAAAACAATACCCTTTTTCTTTGTTTTAATTTTTTTTGCTATCCTAATCACAATTAGTAATTATGTTTTCAAGACAATTATTCTTATGATTATTATTATTATAATGAATTAAGTTTAAATACTTTCATCCTGGTCCTGTAATCGACATGTTTGTTTCCCGTAGTCTTGAATGAAATGTTGAATAAAATAAATTGAAGCATAAATATAGTTATGAAGAAAAAAAATAGTGGTGAACTCTTTCTTTAGTAATTTCCAAAATAGAAGAAAAAAAATAAATTGAATGATTCAGAGAAAAATATGAAAAATGAACGAAAAAAACTAATGATTGAGTTACCACCATTGCGATGATGATGATGAGGTGTTTGATGGACGTGATGAATTACCATATGAACTGTTACCACCGCCATAACCACCGTA
Organism: Pichia thaimueangensis; assembly: GCA_030569635.1. Classification (NCBI taxonomy): domain Eukaryota; kingdom Fungi; phylum Ascomycota; class Pichiomycetes; order Pichiales; family Pichiaceae; genus Pichia; species Pichia thaimueangensis. The sequence goes on along the minus strand of JAJMLM010000019.1, from coordinate 63,842 downwards.
AGAGTTACCACCGTACGAGTTGCCACCGTAAGAGTTGCCACCGTAAGAGTTACCACCATATGAACTACCACCAAAAGAGTTGCCACCACTATAACCACCTTTGTTGTATGATCTTCTAACATCTCTATTTGATGATCTACCACCTCTGTTACCACCACCTCTACCACTTTCTCTTGCGATACTAGTTAAGAATTGAGGAACTTCTTGATTTGCTTCGGTTAATAATTCAATCATATCTCTACTGATATTTTTATTACCCCTGTTGAAGAAAGCGGTTGCTAAACCGGTGTTACCAGCTCTACCAGTTCTACCAATTCTATGGACATAGTCATCAATATCACCTGGTAAATCGTAATTGATAACGTGTTTAACATTTGGAATATCTAAACCTCTAGCTGCAACAGCTGTTGCGACCAAAATTGGAGCTCTACCGGATTTAAACAATTCTAATGCCTTCTCTCTTTCTCTTTGTGATCTGTCACCATGAATTGAAGTAGTAGGTAAGTTGTGGCTATATAAGAAATCACTTAAAATATCAGCCATTCTCTTTGTTTCAACGAAAACTAAAGTCAAACCATTTTCTTCTTCAGCTGCTAAGATATCTAATAAAGTTGGTTCCTTATCTTCGTCATCAACGTAAATGATCTTTTGAGTAATATTTTCAGATGTGGAACCGACTTTACCGACAGAAAGGAAAATATAATCGTTTAAGAAATCTCTGGCTAAATGTTGAATTTCCTTTGGAAAAGTAGCAGAGAAAAGTAGGGATTGTCTTTCATTTGCTGGAGGCATGTCACATTCTTGGACAATATATCTAATTTGGTTTTCAAACCCCATATCTAACATTCTATCCGCTTCATCTAAAACAAAATATTTAATATTTTTTAATGAAATTTTACCTCTTTCTAATAAATCGTTTAATCTACCTGGAGTAGCAACCAATAAATCACAACCTCTTTGTAAATTTCTGATTTGGGTACCAATGTCTGCACCACCATAAGCGACACAGGCTTTGACCCATGATCTATAAATGAATTTTTTGGATTCTTCATATATTTGCGATGCCAATTCTCTGGTAGGAGCTAGAACCAGTGCGGTTGGGTAAGCCTTATTTCTTGAGAATCTGTTTGTTTCTTCCGGAATTTCAGAAGGACCGTTTTTGAAGGATTCAGATAAAACAGGGAAAAGAAAACCACCAGTTTTACCAGAACCGGTTTGCGCACAAGCCATCAAATCTCTACCTGAACTAACAATTGGGATTGAGTATTTTTGAACAGGTGTTGGCTTCGTGAATCTTGCCAATTTAATATTTTCTAATAATAATGGATCAATTGGTGGAGAAGTAAATTCAGTAATTGGTTCTGGAACGTTTTCACCAGATGCTTCAACTGGAATATCGTCATAATTATCAAAATTAATACCGGAAGATTGGAATTTAGCATCACCTTCTTCACCGTATAAACTTAATTCAAGACGTGAATCTTTTTCAGCAGGAACATGCTCACCATTTTCCCATTTACCTTCACCCGGCATACTTCTTTTGAAATTACCACCATCTCTTGAATAACCACCATTTCTGGAGTAACCACCGCCATTTCTTGAATAGCCGCCACTACCACCGTTTCTTGAATAGCCGTCATTTCTGGAATAACCGCCACCATAACCGCTGTTTCTGTTGTTGTAACCACCGCCATAGCCACCACCGTAGCCACCATTTCTGTTACCAAAACCAGATTCTTGAGAGAATGATGATTCTGTTGGTTGAACACCTTTTCTGTGAGGAGGAACGTAAGACATTCTTTTTATTTCTATCTAGTAATATGTACGTTTTTAGGATTTATGATATAAAACCGTTAGTTTGAGGCAAACAAGAAATATATGTAAGAGTTTCGGCAACAAAAAAAAGGGAAAGTAAAAAATAAAACAATAAGGAAGTTCATCAAGTCCAGAGGTCCAATGCTCAGCTCGCAGTGCTCACCGCAAGGCAAATTCGCCCCAATTCACCATTCCCCTTCACAAAAAGAGAGGTACAAAATTGAAAATTGAAAATTTTTCCAAATGTTGCGGATCGCTGAGCACTGAAAAACTCCATAATACAAAATTCAAATTAACAATTGAAATTGGCAGAAGGCAGGCAGAATTGAAAAATTTTCATCTATAACGACTACCGCGACTACAACGCGTCTTAAAAATCAAAAATCAAATTTCAGACATTCCGTACACCAGTAGAGAGTTGAAAGTAGAGCACATTTTACTATTAGTGAATTATAATCTATCTTGTAAAATTTGAATAGAGAATTAATTAAAATATTACAAAAACATTCTAAAATAAAACTATACAAATTAAAAAAAAAGTTGTTGGTATTAGATAGAGATCGTCTTCCAATTTACAACAGGCTTATTCTAAATCCTTCTTTAAAGTACCTAAGAAAGCGTGCTTTTCAGCTGGGGTTTGGAATCTACCCTTACCGAATTTAGAAGCAGTATCAATCCATTTCAAGTTGACTTGTTCTAAAGCTCTTCTATCCTTTGGACCGTATAATGATTTTCTTAAAGTGATAACTCTCTTAACTGGACCTGGAATGGAACCCTTTAATAAAACGAAATCATTCTTGACATCACCATATCTGACGAAACCACCCATTGGGGTAATAGTCTTCTTGGTTCTGTCGAAATCAGTGGAACCTGATGCTTCATCACCAGCTTTACCAACTCTGTAAACCTTGTGGTTAATGGAAGTTCTGTGGTGGTAACCGTTTTGACCAGCTCTTGCAACAGACCATTGAACATGGGATGGATGCCATGCACCAATACAAGCAACTTTTCTTGAACCTCTGTGGGTCTTTCTTGGTAACATCTTAGTACCCCATCTGTGAGTAACACCTTCAAAACCGTGACCTCTGGTAACAGCAATGGCATCAATCATTTCGTTTTGTTCGAAAACGGAATCAACAGAAACAGTCTTTTCAAAGTGTTCCTTGGCCCATTGAACCTTATCAGCAACTGAACCACCATTTAATTGAATTTCAGCTAAATGAGCCTTCTTTTGAGATAATGGAGTCTTTCTGATTTGAGTATGAACTAAGACTCTAACAACAGAACAGTATTTGGTGATTCTTGCTAATTCAGTATCAATTTCACCAGCCTTGGAGTATTTTTGAGAGTACTTTAAGAAAGCTCTCTTCTTAGACTTGTACCAGTTCTTGTAGAATCTTCTTTTGACTTCTTCAGATAAGTGTTCAGCCCAAACGGTAGTTAAGGATCTTAAACCTCTTGGAGTTTCAACGTAACCGACAACACCAACAACAACTAATTCTGGAGCATCAACGACAGTTGCAGCTTCAACAACTTCTCTCTTGTGCATTTTGGAACCTGGTCTGTCTAAATCTCTGACAATGGTGGTCATACCAGCCTTGTAACCTAAGAATGCAGTTAAAGCAACTGGCTTAGATTTGTCGTCTTTTGGGAATGACTTACATCTACCTCTTTGCTTTGCAGCTCTCTTTCTTGGGAGGAAACCTAGGGAACCGTGTCTTGGTTCTTCAAACTTTCTGTGAGACATATTGTTATTACTTGTTAATGAAACTAAGTGTTGTGTTTTACGAAGAAAAGAAAAAAAAGGAGTGTAAAGATAAAGCGTAAGAGAAAGAGAGAAAGAGAAATAGGACACAAGGAAGAAAATGAAGAAATAAAAGTGTTGAGTGTATGGAGAGCCTCAGAGGTAAAAATTTTTCATTTTTCAAATTTCAGTTAGGAGTGGAAGCTCCTGCTGCCATTTTTCAATAGTGCGCGATTTGCAAAAATGTGAGTCTCTTTCTCGTTTCCCTCAAAGCCGGGTAAGCGCAACAAAAAAAGTGTCGTGCAATGGCCAAATTAGACACAGTCTCGTAATATAATAGGTATTTCTCTTAGATTTTTTTCCGGTGTTTCGCTTTTCGTAAATTTGTGGGGGTAATTGGCAAACTGTCTATTTTCTATTTTCTATTTTCTCCTTTGGCGGTGTGGCAGTGTGGCGGTGTGACGAAAAAAGAGAATGCCGGTTTCAACGTTCCGGGTGCGTGCAGAATATATACAGTCAGTAGGTGGTTAATACCGGCTACCCGCCCACAAAGCTTATATAGGTAGTGTTCTCTTGTGAGATCCCGAAGCCCGGTGGGGGGATTGTGTCCGTTCTATTGTAATTTCTATAACTCTATATTATAGAGCATGTTCAACCTAAATTACAGATGATTATTAATTAGGTATACACAGTGTTATAACCGAGATTGTACTAGTCACTAATTTTCGATAGTGAACAGTAACTTTAGAACAACCGCCGGTTCACAAAACAGCATACAGTCGCGTCGATTGGCAGCTGTTCTAAAGTTACTGTTCATTATCGAAAATTACTAGCTCATACAATCTCGGTAATAACACTCTATATATTTGCCGCAGCCGTTGACCGTTGACCGTTGGCTGTTGGCTGTTGGCTGTTGTGTGTTCTATAAACACACTGCGCGCGCCCTGCGGTCAGCCTAATTTAGTCCTTCTCCTTTCTCCAGACGCAGAAGCTGATTGTGGGCTCACATCATCGCCACCCTCAATTCTTCTCCTCCCCACCGTTCTCCCCTCTCCGACGGATTCTTTCCCCAATTAGCCCAATTGGAAATACGGTATCATATCCCCACACAGTATCTACCGCCAATTGTGTCCCCTGTCCCCTGTCCCTACAACCCTCCTCAATTGCTTTAAAAGCCTTGCATCCTGTATGCTCTAGTATAGCTAGTTCCCACAGTCGGCCTGCAATATTCTCCATTCGCCGTCGCTTTATCGATCTCTCCAGGCCCTGATGGATACGTAGAATATATTACTTGCACCAGAGTCATTTGTTCATGTTCCTACAGCTTATTCTTCTTTTCTTTTTTTAAATTTGTTGTTTTTCTTGACTATCTGGCAGCTGCAATCTGGCGCACTTCTCCCTTTACACCTGTCAGGTCCAATCAGCTAGTAAGTTAACTCAATCGCTTCATTGGCTATAGCCCTATATATATATAAATATATATATATATATATATATTTGTATATATCGTATGTTCTTGAACTAATACTTTTTATGCCCTTTCTCATCACATTATGGATCCATACGGGGATATTAATCATAATAAATTTACTATGATACCAAAAAATGAAAATTTTAATTCAGTTGATTCTAATAATGATAGTTTACCACCAATTCAACATCAAAACCAGAATAACCAAGAATTTTTCAATTCAAACATACATTTCAACCAAAATCAAAATCAAACCCCAAGTCAAAATATGAATTATTCTTCAAATTTCTTTCAAAATGTATATTCAAATGTATCTATCACACATCAAAATCAGTTTCCATTCCAGCAAACTCAAGAAAATAACCTTAATACTACAAATAATATTAATAATAATATTAACGAGTATGATACTCCTAACACAAATATAAATAGCAACCCACATGAGAACTCTTATGATCCTTCTTATGAGTATCAATCAAATTCTTTCCTACAATCCAATACTAATAATCAACCTAATATCAACAGTAATTTATCTAGAAGCAAGTCTCGTGGATTTGAAAATCGAGTTGTTAAACCCCCTGTCAGATATAATAATACGCATTATTTGTATCCCCATATTTATTCCAATACCAATAAAATTATTGAATCACTAAATAATAATCAAACTAATACTCCTAATTTACCAAATGAGCAATTTCCGGAATCCTTAAATTCTGAACCAAACGTATTAATTCAAAGTTTGTACAATACTCAACAAATAGATACATCTCAGCAATATCCACAGCATCAACAACAACAACAACAACAACAACAACAACAACAACAACAACAACAACAACAAGAGCAATATTATTATTTACAACAGCAGCAACAACATTCACATCAACCATTATCTCAAAGTTTTCCATTCACAAATTCTTTAAATTATAGTACCACATTCAATCCTATGAATTTCACTGATAATATGAATTTGAGGCATAAGGAAGTTTTGGATTCGGTCTCCACTACAGATCTTTCATTACCCCTCTTGACACATGATTCGGATCCGTTTGCTTCCACTGTTGATCCAAATAGTCAAATTGATAATTTTAACTCGAATTTACCAGTTGTAATAGGTTCCTTGTCAAATCCAAATCTTTCAAACTCTCCCAACAATGAATTTCATCATCCAAAAATAGCAAATCAAAATATCCCCTATTCTGATGTTATGTATGATCCAGAATACTTTACAGGTAAAAATTATGATTTCAAAATAATAGCGAAATCTTCAGATGAAATACAAACACTTAAAGATCAAAATGATGATGCTGATTATAATAAAAATACTGATAGCCTCGATATCCATTTGCAAATACATATTGATAAAGAAGCCATGCATACAGAAATCACCAATATTGTTCAAAGGTTAAATTCAAATAAATTACAAAAATTCACAGAAACTAAATATTATTCCATCTCCGGAAATACAATGTATCCAGAAGTATTATTAGAAAAACTGATAAAGGGAAGTCCAGATAGTGATAGTGATATCAACCTGATGAAAGAAATTTTATTTAAAAATTGGCAGTCTACAAAACCCTCCCTTACTTTAAATTGTTGTAGTTGTGATAAATTCATTTGGATTGGATTGGATGAAATGAAATGTCCACAAGCTTCAAAGACAGAATATCAAGTGGCTACAAATCAATCATTACCACCCGCGTCAGTCGAGCACTTCAAAATGACCTTTAATATCGAGCTATTCAATAATTTTATTTTATCAATTCTATTAAACAAAAAATTAAGAACTTCCTTAAAGAAAACAATAAGACCTTCAAAGCTAATTAAAGAACAGAGTAAATATTTAAATCTTATTCAAGAAGGTGAAATTTATAAGGATTCAATTATCAATGATGCAGATAAAATAGATTTTGCATTTACATTTACATTGGTTACCCCATCCATTCCAGCTTTAGGCTTAAAGGGTAAAAACTTGACTGCAATATATTTCATTCTTAATGAATTGCCACCACATTTACGTTATCAACCAGAATTCATGTTTTTGGCTTGTGTTTGTAATATTGATGACTCGCCAGAAAAAAATCATGCCCTGTTAAGACCTTTGTTTGAATACTTAAACTATTTAAAGAATAATATTATTAGGATCAGTTTGAATAGACATGAATATCATGTGAAAATATCTTTGCTTTTGGTTATGGCAAATGATGAATATGGTAAGGGTGGTTTATTGAATTTAAATACAAAAAGTTTTACCTATCAATGTATTTATTGTAGAGCCCCGAGATGCACTATCAGAGATAATTTAGGACATGAATACAAACCAATCTATAACACAAAAATACATGGTGAGGGAATAGGTATGGAAAACAACAGTAGCAAGATTACTGATCCTACCAGCACAATCAAATTGGATGGTTATGGTATCTCTAAGTGGTCGTTACCAAACTTTGATTTATTAAAACCTTTAAAATATTTTGATCACAACAAGTGTGTTTTAATTGAAGCAGAGAGGAATATCTTTGAAAAATTGTTTAAAAATGGGATTATTGGAATAGTTAAAAATCATTTTAAAATTAACCCTTCCGATAAAGTCTATGATGTATTTAAAAATGGAGTTCTCAACTTTCAACAAAATCTTTTAAGACATAATATCTTTCAAGATCCAAACGTTTTGCTTCAATTTACGGATCCTTTAGTTACAGAGACATTTTTCAAAACTTCGATGTCGGATTTAAAAATTTTACAAAATATATTTCATGCTCTTTTCAACCCCTTTTATGGAGAACTGTATGAGACTCCATTGAAATTGAGGTATGTTTTACCAGAGAAATATAAAGTTTTATCTTGGTTGCTTGAATTAAATACTTATATCAGTGCATTATTTTGTACTGAAATTTATCGAGAAAAGATCCCAATTCTAAGAGCAGGTCTCTTAAATTTAATCGAAGAAATTGAACATTTCAGTAGATTTGATATTTTTAAAAATATCAATAGATTAATTATGTTGCCATTGCATTATATGTTGCATTTATATGCCAAATGGGAGGAAATAGGAGATTTTACAGCCATTTCACTCTCTAAAATGGATGAATCAATATACAACTTCAAACAAATGTCAGAAGATAATACTATTGATGAATCTTTGCTTCAAGAAAAAATTAAAAGTTTGAATATTCTCAATTGTATTAGAGTTTATAATTATATTGTTCCTGAATACCCTGAATTTAATTTCCGAAGTTTTGCTCCAGCGAGCATTGACGCGTTAAGTAGAAAATCTCAAGTTAAATTTAACGAATTTTCCAAAAAGTTCTTGTTCGATACAGTTGATATTCCAACTTTAACACAGCGATGCACAATTGAAGATGTTACTAGTTATCAAACCAATTCAATTGTAATCAAACCTGAACCAAGACCAACTGCATTAAATTTGGTTAGAATTAAAAGTAGCAAGAAAAATTCCAATTGGAAATTTGTTCACGTTTATGGAATGAAACGAATTCATTATGTCGATCCACACACTCATGAATCGTTTTATGGGGTTTTTATTGAATATAAAGAAACAAAATCAAAGAAAAAGTTTCAACGAACATCCGAAAATAGACCTGCCTTTTCGTTGGGTGAGTACTTGACGTTAAAGCCACCAAGTAAAAATTTACGGTGTGTGTGGTTGGATGATATCAGTATGGTTGCATTGAGGGTTTTAACAGAATCGCATTGGATTTATGATCCTCGGGTACTCCTAGAAAGAGTATTTGACATTTAGAAACAAACTGTAAGAACAAAAAAATAATGTTTATTTTATTAATGTAAAAAGTAAGGCTGTATTATTTACCAATCTGATTACAATCTTTAGTATTTTTTTTAATTATTTAATTATTTGTTTATTTATTGTACTTTTGCTTTTGCTTTTGCTTTTGCTTTTTATAATATTTGTAGAGCGCTGCCTTAACACATCTCGTTTCCCATCTCCTGCCTAATGACCTTATAGATGGATAAATGTATATGGATCAACTATCTCTAGCCAGTAAGAGCTGACATCAGAGAGGCTGCAGACGGACAGCAGTTACGATTGTTTGCAGATTCCCAGTTTAGCGCGCTTGCCGAATTCGGTAATCCACACAGCGCGGTCCGCTTCGCCAATGACTCAGTTGAAAAATTCAACTAATTTATAATTGTTGTCCAAACTGCAAATTTTTTCAAGGCACTTGGGGGTGTCTTTTCTCTTCCTTCTTTTCCGCTTTACCTTTCACCACTTTCTTTTGCACTTTCATATATTTTCCAACTGTTTACACAAGTAACTATTGTATCGAATCTAGATTAAAGTACATAGACACAACAAAAAATATCCACAATGCTAGCATTCAATACATTAAAAACCAAAATAAGCACCCAACTGAAAACTCCAATTAGATTTGCATCTTCATCAACCAAAACTTTGGATCCTGCCAAACTTACAATTCGTAATGGTCCAGTGTTTAACGGTTTCTCATTTGGTTCCCCAAATACTGTTTCAGGTGAAGCCGTTTTCACCACTTCACTTGTTGGTTATCCGGAATCTATGACCGACCCATCATACCGTGGTCAAATTATCTGTTTCACACAACCATTAATTGGTAACTATGGTGTCCCATCGGGAACCGCTCGTGATGAATATACATTACTGAAATACTTTGAATCTCCACATATCCAATGTGTTGGTATTGTTGTTACCGATGTTGCATTACAATACTCGCACTGGACAGCAGTTGAATCATTAAGTAGTTGGTGTCAAAGAGAAGGTGTGGCTGCAATAACAGGTGTCGATACTAGAGAATTGGTTACATATTTAAGAGAACAAGGTTCTAGTTTGGCCAGATTGAGTGTTGGCGAAGATACCTCTGATGAATTCTACGACCCAGGTTTAGTTAACATGGTTGCTAAAGTTACAACAAATGAACCATTCCATGTTCCTGCTAAGAATGCAAAACATCATGTCCTTGTAGTTGATTGTGGTGCAAAGGAAAACATTCTAAGATGTTTGGTTTCCCGAGGTGCAGATATTACTGTTGTTCCATATAACTATCCAATCCAAAAAGTTGCAGATAAATTCGATGGTATCTTCATCTCCAATGGTCCTGGTGATCCAATATATTGTTCAGAAACTGTTCAAAATTTGAAACAAGTCATTAAGGAACAACCAGATTTACCACTTATGGGTATTTGTATGGGTCATCAATTACTGTCATTAGCAGCTGGTGCAAAGACATTGAAATTGAAGTACGGTAACAGAGCACATAATATTCCAACACTGGATGTTTTAACTGGTAAATGTCATATTACATCACAAAACCATGGTTATGCAGTTGATGCATCAACTTTACCATCTGGTTATCAAGAATATTTCATCAACTTGAACGATTTATCAAATGAAGGTATGATACACAAGGAAAGACCTATTTTCTCTGTTCAATTCCACCCAGAAGCTAAGGGTGGTCCATTAGATTCGTCTTTCTTATTCGACAAATATTTCGAACTTTTAAACAAGTATAAGGTCGATGGTAAGGGAAAGGATTTGGGCGATCTTTCTCCAGAAAAATTGCCAGGTGCTAGAGTATGGTAAAATCCATATATAGAATAATTTTATAATATATAATTCGTCGTACAATTAATTAATCAGCTAAAATGACAACAGAGACGGAGATTGCGCAACTTTGAAATCCTCCTCTGCCACCGGCAACTGGCAACGCCCCAATACCTATACAGTCGCACGGCCACAGAGAAGTGGGGGCGGTGAAAAAAAATCTCAGTCATAGGTCATAGGTCATAGGTTAGATGTCAGAACAAGAAAATTTGAAACTCGATCTTTTTTTTATGATCCTTTTTGAGATTTGGGTTGTTTAGGCCTGTAATAGAACAACCTACTATATATAATTTTTAAACATATAAAAAGATATGAGAGTGTTGATCACTAATGACGACGGTGGTCCAAATGATCTTGCATCACCATACATCAAATATTTGATTACTGCAATCCTTCAACACACTAATTGGGATATCACAATTTGTGTTCCATTTTCACAAAAGTCCTGGATTGGTAAAGCACACTTTGCTGGTCGTGATGTTTCAGTCAAATATATTTATAGTTCAATTTCACATCCAGAAGATAATTCATACCATGGTCCCTTTCCACGTTCACAAGAAAAGTTAAAATCGAATCCTGATTTGATGGAGTGGTGTTTGGTTGACAATGGTACTCCGGCAACATGTACAGATATTGGTGTAAACCATATGTGTGGAAGTCCAGATAATGTGGATTTAGTTCTAAGTGGTCCTAATGTCGGACGTAATTCTACTGCACTTTATGCGTTATCCAGTGGTACTGTTGGTGGTGCCATGGAAGGTGTTCATCAGGGTAAACGTGCAATTGCATTGTCATATTCATATGAATTAGATCCAGATGTTGGTTTTACAATTTTAACCGAAGCCAGTTTATTAAGTATCAAAATTGTACAACAATTATGGGATACGTGGAATGATGATGTTCAACTTTACACTGTCAATGTTCCACTCGATGAAAATATTAAAGTTGGTAAAACCAAAATTTATCATGTCCCAATGCTGGAAAACAAATGGGGGAAAAGTTTATTTGAAAAAGAAGATGTCCCAACTAATACTGAGCATTCAGATATTGTCGATGGTAGTGTAACTGATGGTGTCATTTTTAGATGGCGTCCAAATTTTGATGTTGTTCACCAGGCGGTTAATGCAAGTGAAGGATTCACTGACGGGAAAGCTATTGCCCAAGGGCATGCTACTATCACTGGATTGAGAGCGAACTTCAGACATGTTGATAGTGCAAATAATGGTGAAATGATATTAAAGGAAGAATAGTGAGTAAAAAAAAATATACCATTGTTTAAAATAACAAAAAAAGCACTTGACTTTTTTACTCTTTATAAATGATTTATAAAGATTTTGTTACATGTTTTAATAAAGAAAAGTAAATCATTTGAAAATTTTTATCCAAATACAAATATACTAACATTATTTATTATATTACATTTATTTAAAGTTCTCATGATAATGAATCTATTCGTGTTGTGGTGACTTATCCAAAGGAATCGTATATATATGAGCCATTGAATAAAGCATTATCTAAATATTTACCTGGGGTAAAACTTGAAACTAAACTTCCTTCGAAAGGGGACTATTTTGTTTTTCATTACGGAGACTATGAAGATCTGGACCATGAAAGATTAATGGAAGATTCAAAATATATTGCTAATTCCTATATTTATAGAAAGTCACTTATTAGAAAACACTATTTGGCCAACACAATAGCAGTTTATCAAGCAAAACACCCTGAGTCAATTTTGAAGAGATCATTTCCAGAGAGTTTCCAATTTGAACTCACATATGCAGAATTCCTTGATGATGTCTTAGATGAAGTATACGAACTTCGTTGTGTTTTGATGGAAAATGAAGAGAAAATGGATAAAACATTTATTCTTAAACCAAGTATGACAGATAAGGGTCAAGGTATTAGGTTATTTAAGACTATTGATCAATTACAGACTATTTTTGATTCATTTGATGAAGATGACACGGATGATGAAGGTGATGAAACTAATACTGGTATGATAATTTCACAGTTGAGACACTTTGTGGTTCAAGAATATATATCAAATCCATTACTTATATCAGAGTATGGTAATAGAAAGTTTCACATCAGAACCTACGTTTTAGCAAGTGGCCAATTGAAAATTTATGTATATGATAGAATGTTAATGTTATTTAGTGCTCAAAAATATGTCAATCCGAACATTGAGGGTATGGATCTAGTTGATGAAGATGGAATTATGGAGATTACCGGTCATTTAACGAACACTTGCTTACAGGATTCAACAAATGAGAAGGTTGTTGAAGAACTTCATAAATCGGTTCTTTCAGATGAGGTTAAAGGGTACATTATCCATCAAATCCATGAAATTGTTGCTGATTTGTTTAAGGCTGCTGTTAATGTTGATAGAATGAATTTTCAACCGTTACCTAATGCATTTGAAGCATATGGTTTAGATTTTTTGGTTTCAGATAATATTAGCAAAGAAACGGGTGTCACATTATTGGAAGTAAATGCCTATCCAGATTTCCGACAAACTGGTTCCGAACTCAAGGAATTAATTGACGAATTCTTTGATGGGGTGATGAGTAAGGCAGTTATTCCACTCACTGGCGGTCAGGTATTAAAATCTAACTCAATGTGTAAAGTTTTGGAAATAGATTTTTAAAGATCTATCAAATTTACAACTTATAATATACTGATCTTATTTTGCAACTTTATAACAAATCAAAAAAAAATAGTACACAAGAACCTTGTGTTATTAAGAATGTTAAATTTATGTAAAAAAAAAGAACTACGTAGTGATACAAAAAACTAACAACTTGATTAAAACTTAATCAACACAATAATCAAGAACAGTGCCAATATTAACAAATGGTATATTTAAATATATTGAAATTTAACAAACCCGTTAAACTTATTACAGTTTAAAAACCTAAAATGCTTTAGAATAACATGACAATGACACTAGCGCATAATGCGAATCAGCTGGATCCATATAACCTAGAGCCTACGGCTTCGAAAGTAGTGGATGTAACGGCACAGCTAGAACCATTACAGCTTAAGAAAGATTCAAGTGTAGTGGTAATAGATGCAAAAGTTGTACCCCTAGTTAGGGAAACCTGGTGCGGGGCTATCACTTTTACTAGTAACAGGTAAGGTGGTTGTACCTTCAGTGATATCAGGAGTGGTGGTTGTGCCAGGTTGATCTGGAGTTGTTGTACCAGAAGATGGAGCAGACAAATATATTTTGCAGTTGACTTGATAGAAGTGAGTGGACAGAAAGTGATATAACTTGTTTTGCCAGTAGTGACAACAGTGAGACCGGTTGTAACAGGAATGCTAGTACAAGTGTCTTGAGAACAAGAGGTAACGTTGTTAAATCTGTTTCTGTACGACATGTACCATTCACACTGCAAATGGTTGTTGTTAACATAGTTGATTCTAGTGGTAAGGATTTTGATGTTGGACAATATGTGGTATAAATAGTTCCACTTAATGTGATAACGGTAATACGGGTTGGAAGAGAAATGTTAGAACAAATTTCATCAGAGCATGATGTCATGGTAACAGTTGTTTCAAGGAAAGTCAATGTTGTAACCGTTGAGCTCCAAGTGACTGTAGTACAAGCACTAATTGTACTTCAAATAGTACTTGTAATGGTAGGTGAAGTTGAAAGTGAACTACTTGCTGCACCGATTATATTCATCGTTGGAAAGCTATATGGTGGCTTCAAAGAGCTTCATAAACTAGTTGTAGATGGAATTGAAGATGCCAGAATTGGAAGCAGCTGAGGGAGTGGCAGTGATGGTTAATACACTGGTACTTCATGCTTGTTATTTTTTGTAATTAATATGAGAAACAAACTTTTATATCAATGTCTAAAACAATTTGAGTAATATCAGTAACATTATTTAAAATTAGAAGAGGAATTACACATTATTTATATATCTGCGCTAAGAATATTTGTTAGATCCTATTAGTAAGGTTTGGTATACTTCTGTTTAAAGAGTCATGAATAGGAAACATTTGGACTGCAAAACCAAATACTCAGTAAAAATGATTCATCAATGATTGAGGTTTTAGACTCAAAACTGGTCAAACTGTAAAACACAATTTGTTTCTCCCACTTACAGAGAAAATTTTAATATAATTAACCTCTATTTTTATCATTGTTAACTGTACCCTGTGTGAAGCAACATGGAATTTGATTTTATTTTCTCCTCAAGGTGCATCTCTTAAACTAGGTTTTTCAAAAGTTCTGAATGGATTAAAAATATTCATTTTTTTTAAAAAAATTAAACATCATCAACAGTACAAGATTTTTTAACCCTCTGCAAAGGAATCCTTTAATACTATTTCTACGTTTTCTGAGGTTGATCATACGTTTTTGGTTTCCACGTAGAAATGTTTTTAAATTTACACATGCACACTGTTTCTGGAAAGAAATCGTTACCCACGACAGGAGTCGAGCAATATCTTTGGGGCTCGGGGCTCGCTCAGGGGCCAGGGACATGGGAACCGGACTTAGGTTCCTCCCTTCTCGGCCCTGCATTCAAAATTTAAACCTTAATCATTCTCTCCCTTTATTTTAAATTTACTTCTTCTTAGCCCCGAAAGATATTTTCTATTTTCAGATCTTGTTTTACATCTTTAATTCCCCAAGAATATAGCTAGATACCTTAAAGTATTGCATTATATTGATGTGCACGTTTTTTAATGAACAATTATAAAACTTCAATTTATAGTCAATAACAAGCGCATAGTTTCACGTTTAAATCCACCGGAAAAATACTTTTATCTTCTATCTTCTTCGATACTGTATTTTACTTATAATTATTTAATTTTAATGCAAAGCAAGCTTCTAAACAGGAGTCAAAAACTTCTCAACAATTTTATTACTCAAATCACGAAATGTAAAACCAAAAATTGAGCTCCATCCTGTGTTCAACGAAAATTAATATATATCTATCAAACCTTCTTGAATAAAAGATTCTTTAAGTCATAATGTATAATGTTCATGTCCATTTTACATTGGGCAAGTTGTTAGTTTCATTGAAGACGTTTCTATTGTAATTGAATTGTTTACATTGAAACAGGTATTCAACATTATTTTTCGTTTCTTTGTTTTGTTTTTGAGGATGCCAACATTTCGGATACCCCCGTTAACTTGCTCGCACTGTCTGTCATTTCAAATTTGTTTTCGGCATCACGATTCACCACAGTATAACTGCTTTTGGCATTTTTTTTAATGAAAGTACTTGTTTCATGTTGTTAATTGTTTTAAGCTTTACATTTATCTTTGTACACAATTTAAAAGACCTCATTCAAGAACTTAAAAAGGGAGCAATCAACGATCTGGTTATAAATTTAATCAATTTTCAACTTATTGCAAAGATTAAACTATATTAACAAACGATGGACTTCATTATATCTTTTGCGTTAGTTTGTACACAAATGCATACGTGATGATAGTCTGATGCCCCATTTCCATGCTGCAATGTTTTGTTTTCATTATGGACTAATGAACCCCATAATAAAATATCCTTAGTTCCTGACGCTTAATTTACAAAAAATTATAGTTTTATCAACTTCATATTGTTCAACTTCTTAGTTTTCACTTTAAGAGGTGTTATTGTTTGTATTTTTACGAATTTCAATATAATTAAAGATCCTTTAAATTTATAAGACAAGACAGCCAAATTATTAGTTTTTAATTAAATTATTAAAACTAAAAAAAAGAAACAACATCATTTTATCTGTGATCTTTTATCTTTTATTTGCTTCGGTTACCTTTAGTTACCCATTATTTGAAATAAAAGATGAGGAAATAAAGTCAAAGTATATGCAATCAAGTGCCCAAAAGTCCAACTCTAGAATAAATACTCAATATGTCAAATCATTAGTACATAATTATTACAATTTAGCTTATTCAGTTTGGCTTGAAATGGGTACCCCTCCTCAAAATGTGGCTGTAACTATCGACACTGGATCAACAGCATTTTGGGTGTCGAGCCCTTACAATTCAAGATGTATTACTAGTACAATTCCGGATTTGACCAAACGTTTTCTAGATGTTAATTGCAAATATACTTTTAATGCAACACATGTGCAAATATTTTCAAGAGAAAGCCATAGGTGTTCCATTTGCTGAGCTGAATTTATGACCACTACACTAGTTTCAAGTGGTTCCGAATACTGTAAATTTCATATGGGGACATGGTCTGGTGATAATATTCTATTGGGGGATGATTTTCTCAGAAGTATCTACATGGCTACCCACGTTGAAAGTTATGAGATTGCAATTACTGATTCAAATACTAAGTCATAAGCAATGATGATGTTTGAGTGTTACACAATAAAATTACAGGTGCTAGCGCCGATTCTTCAATATTGTGGACAAGTGGTGCAACCTAGAGTGTTGTAGAATCTAGTTTGACTTCATCAACTATAGCGACTTTATTGATTTCAACCGACTAAAGATTAAAAAAAATATTTTTGCCTTTTGTAAATGTATTCTTTAATAATTATTATTTATTTTGTTTACTATTTTTGTAAACGTAATATGTACTAATTACATCGTGTACCACTATTATTTTTACTTTATATTATACATTATAAATTTTTTATACATTAAAACAAGAAAGAACCGGTGTAGGGTGTAGCTATATTATACATATCCTAATCAATAAATGATTCTTTGTTACTATTTGCCTTTTTAATTTCATTTTCATTCATTTCCTTACACCAATTATAAACCTGTTCTCTGTAATTATCTGCATGCAAGAAACCTAACCGTATTTCAGCCAGTGATCTGACAAATTCTTCATTCCTTTGTAGTGCTATTTGAACCAATTGACGAGTTTCATCAACTTCATTCTGATCAATTACATCGAATTGAGGGTCAGATTCATAAATTGGAGGCTTAAAAAATGGGTCATTCTGTGGATCAATTCCATTTGACGCAGTGATAGCATTACCTAAAGCCTGATCTTCTTCATCTTTTTCCAGATCTAAATGATGGTTATATTCCGGTAATCCCAAATTGTCTGCCTGGATATGATCCGGATCATCAAGTAAAAAAATATCCATCATTCTATTCAACAAATTAACATTTTCTTGTTCGTTTTCAATGATTCTGATGGTTTCATTTGCCAGAATTTCAAGATATTTTTCTCTATATATGCTATTAACTGATTTTATAGCAATGACATCCGAAGGTTTTGTAATAGGTCTCAGTAGCTGGTCCAATCTAATCGAACTTAAATAATCATTGAATCGAGTCATATAAGGATCATCGATATCATCGATGAGTGTATCATGATCTGGTAAATTATTATCTTCTTCATCTTCAGATCCAAATTCTTCCTCAACTTGACGTCTTATCTTCTCCTCCAAATCTGCATCGACTTCCTTATTCACATAGACTAATCTTGAATCAGATTCTTTGGTGAAATCACTGTATAGATCCACAGATTGTAAGCGATAGTTACATCTTGTGGAGGATATTAAATTTCTATTCACAGTATCCGATGTTGGATCTAGTTTAGAACCCCGGTTTGATCTAGAATTGATTGAAGGAGTAACCGACAAAGATGCACCATACTGTTGGTTGTTTTTGTCCATGGCCAACTTCTCTTTGAGAAAAAGAATATCTTTCTTAAGCTCCACAAGTTCACTTTCTGAAAAAGACATAATTCTGTGGGTTATGTTATGGTGTGGTGATATTGATGTCTTATTCTCTTTTTATTGTCATCCAGGTGCATTTTGCAATCTATCTAATCAGCAACGACAGAAGACACAGTTTTCAATTCTCATTTCATTTTCACTTTTTCGCATTTTCACTTTTTCGCATTTTCCCCATAATCCCAATTTGTCACGTGCGCTTACGTCAGCCGTTCTCGGAAAATCCTCGTTCTCGGGGAAACCCCGGCCGGTGTGTGCAGCTGCTACAAATGCCAGATTTCAGATGGTGATGAGTGGTGATTCTTCACGGAACAGTTTGGGTCGTTTATGAAGGAGGGGCAACTCTACAGCTTAAGAAAGAAGATATTATTAACAGTATCCCAAATAAATGAGTGAAATTCCTAAAGTGTACAACCTAAGTGATAAAACTTCCTTTGCCTTCTCCACCGCACGTGCAAGATGGCCAAAAATCATCACTCAATGCAAGGAAGATATTATTACACATAGCAATCATACACAAGATCCACAACTTGCAAAACAAGGAAAAACTATAGTGGCTGCCATTGATCAATTAATGAAAGATTTGCATTCAGGTGCACTAATTGAACCTTTTACCGAAGAAGAAATTAAACTGATTCCAAGTTTAGAGTCTTATAACGATGTGTTCAAAACTCTGGATGAACAACCTACTTGGTTAAATGGACCTTGGCTTTTAATCGAATGCTATCTTTACAGATTGATTGATGTTATTATCAAATACCAATCCAAGTGGGTTGATTTTGACATTTTTGAAGTATTAAAAAGAGATACTTTTAAATCTTCCAAATTTGG
Source organism: Pichia thaimueangensis (assembly GCA_030569635.1). Taxonomy (NCBI): domain Eukaryota; kingdom Fungi; phylum Ascomycota; class Pichiomycetes; order Pichiales; family Pichiaceae; genus Pichia; species Pichia thaimueangensis. Next base: position 44,696 of record JAJMLM010000019.1, on the reverse strand, counting down.
TATCTATGAATTGGCTATTAGATATAAATCGTTAAGTGAAACTATTAAAAATTCGGCAAATAATACTCTTGATTCTGCAAAATTGAAAATTTTATTTGAAGAATTCATTGATATTTCATTATGGGGGAATGCAACTGACCTTTCATTGTTGGCCAATGCAACCTTAGAAGATATTCAATCAAGACAAGGTAAAGAAGCCAGAGAAAAATCGGCTAAAAATATTATTGACAACGATCTACCAGAAGCATGGGAGAGATTATTATCTGTTCCATTTGAAGAAAGAAGAATTGATATTGTTTTGGATAATGCAGGTTTTGAATTTTACACCGATTTGGCACTGACATTATTTTTGCTGGATTCTAAATTGGTTAAAAATGTTGTTTTTCACTGCAAGACTAGACCTTGGATGGTTAGTGATACTATGATTAAGGATTATAAATTATTTATTAATGATATGTCCAATACAGAATGGTTCCCAGAACATCGTGAAGAATTGGATTATTTTATCAATTCCATTGAGCATTACTATAGTACAAACCAGTTTCAATTGAAAGATTCCGAATTTTGGACATGTGCTTTAGATTACTGGAACTTGACACCTACGGAAACTAAATATGGTGGTGCTGAACTTTACAAATATTTACAGGATTCTACCCTAGTTATTGTCAAGGGTGATTTGAATTATAGAAAGCTGACAGGAGATAGACAATGGCCAAAAACTACACCATTTCTTAAAGCCATTGATGGTTTGGAGAAATCAAATATTCACATTTTAGCCTTGAGAACTTGTAAGGCAGATGTTTGTGTTGGTCTTCCAGAAGGTTTAGAAGAAAAACTTATCGAATACTGGAAGAGTCTAGGGAATGAAATCGGAGAATTGTGGTGTTCATCAGGTAAATGGGCTGTTATTTCTTATTCATCTGGTAATTAATAGTATTTTTTAAACGTAATTATATAATTATTTGAATTTTATCTTGTTTAGTTAATTAATTAATAAAAGAAGCTATACATTTATACATTTGCACATTTACTTTCGATTATGTCCATTTTGGTTGTTCTGGTTTGGTGGCATATTAGACATAGGTATAAATGGCATAAATGGTGGCATCGGCATATTTGGCATAGCCATGTTCATAGGCTGCATAGGCATCATCGGTATTGTTGGCATTCCAATAGTAGCCGATGAAGAAGAGGAAGTTGCGGTTCCCGGTGGATGTAATTGACGTCTTTTGGGAGAGTTTCCATCTTTTTGTTTTTCTTGAGTCAAGTTCTTAATGTAATCATCAACCTTATCTTGTAATTCTTTATCGGGAATTAGCATATCCAAATAAATTTGCTCTTTCCCACAATTTGGACATGTAAAATCACTATCAATTAGCAAATCTTCAATAATTTTTCTTGAATAAATCTTATTACAACATGGCATTCGTACGGGATTCTTCCATAATTTCCCAGTTTCTGGATCTTTCAACTCACCATCTTCAACATCAATATCTCCATTTGTGTTTTTAATATCGACCGCGTTCTTAGCATTTTGATATTGTTCCCACGCCTTCGTATCTGCAACGGCAACAACGTATTTACCCTCATCGTTGACCATATATGTAGTGGATCCACTAGTATTTGTATTTTTCAATGAGTCTTCAGGGTTTTCAATTGCTTTCAAATGACTTTTAGGAATACCCGTAGTTTTTCTAACACGAATACCTTCCCAATTTGGATCGTTATTTTTGGGACAATTTCTAATGTAATGTTTACCCTTTTCACCACATTTATAGCAAATATAATAATCAGGAACGGGCTCTTGTAAATTAGGTCTGAATTGGGTATCTACACGAGTCGCAGTGGCCATAACATCTTGTTGTTGTGACCATTGCTCATCTTGTGCACTAAACATTTTTTGAATCATGTCAGCTTCATCGCCATTTGCATCAACTCCTGAGCTAGTAATAGAACCAGTTAACCCTCCAGATTTGGAGGTAATTTTTGAACCTGATGATACCTGTAATCGTGGTCTACCAGCAACATATCGTTGTATGTTACCCTTATTTCTTTTTGAAGCCATCGTTCTTCGTACCAACACAGTTGTTGAACGAGGCACAACCTCATTATCATCATCAAGTTCCCGCTCACTTGCAGGTGTGGCTATTTGTGTTCCTTGAATATCTTCAGTACTGTACAATATTATATCAACATCTGATGAATGTAATAAACTATTGGCCAATATTATGTCACGCTTAAGCTCAAACACAGTCAATCCCGTTCCGTCAAATTTGATAGTCGCAATGTTATCTGGTTTTTGTGATCTAAACCTGTAATATATAACGGCCATGATTAGTTGTTCTGATTGTCTACGAGTCAACGGGTCAATGGATCAACATAAAAGGCTACCGATATGGTTGAAGTTTGAACCCTAAGAAACATCCCGTTATGGAATCTCGTGAAGAGAAATGCAAATTTCAAATTTCATGCACGGGCCAGGGGCGAAACTGATTAGGGTGAGAGGAGAGATGAAGCAACTTAGTGGAATGGCTAAACCCTATCGTGGGTTTTGACCTACAAGGGTGTTTGCCTCTTCCACTCCAGAGATCCTGCTACTGCACAACAGAAAACAGAGACACAGTTATGAATGGTCCATCATATTATGAGTTCTACAGAAGAAGCACGTATGTATAAAACATTATAGTATTACCTCCCATTCTTGAGGCGTTACCTGTTCATGATTACTAACAACTCTCATGATGCTTTTTTATTTTGCAAACAGAGTCGGAGCAACGTTAGCTGACGCATTAGATACGTTGATTGTGGATCAACGTATTCAACCACAATTGGCAATGAAGGTCCTTGCCAACTTTGATAGAGTCACCTCAGACCATTTGAAAAGTGACGTACGCGCAAAAATGACATTTAAGGGTCATCTCAGTACATACAGATTCTGTGACGATGTTTGGACTTTTGTCATCAAAGATGTCAATATGAAATTAGACGATGGAGAAATACTGGAGGTTGGAAAGTTTAAAATTGTTGCCTGTAACAGTAAAAAGTCAGGTGAATAAATCCGGTTAAATAGTTTTACGTTTAGGTTCATTATTGTGTATTTTTATTTTATGTTCTCTTTTTTCTTGTTAGCATTGTTGTGTATTGATTTGAATAACATACTATAAAATTTAGATAGGTAGTATATGTTTTGCGTATACAAAAGTTACATAGGAGTTTGTTGTTACAGTCATAACTCATCTTTAGATAATGTCTGTGAAGTAGGTTTCGAATCTTCTTCTGGAATTTCTATACTGGTTTGCGCAGCATCAACTGTTGGTTCCGGCTCAGATTCAGATTCAAATTCAATTTCAGTTTCAGTATCAAGATCTGATTTCAATTCGACAACTTCCTCATCAACCCCTGGTGTTGGTTCAGCAGCTGGAATCTCTTCTACAACATTAGGTGCTGCAGCCGTGGTTTCAACGTGGCTTGGTTCAGTTTCAGTAGAGGAAGTAGACTTGGCAGATGAACTATCCGGTGCTTCTTGCTGAAGCATTACAATTGGCTTAATTGCAGTAATAGCACGTGTACTGATGGTGGAAGACTTAGCAACTAAGGATGTAGATGTAATGACTAGTTCTTCAACCAAAGTTGAGCTTTGTGATACTGTGTTATCTGCTTCTTTCAACTCCTTTTCAATAATTTCATTCTGCGCCTTTTCTGCTTCTTCTGCATTTTCATAAACCGCACTCGACGGTTCAATTTGAATAGACAATTCATTTGTAGAAGAAGAGACATAAGTAAGAGATTCAAGTTCATCTTCTTCTGATATTAATGATTTTCTAATTTTTTCATCCTCCTTTTTTGCTGCTTCTTCGACATTTTCATAGATCTCCTTTGTTGGTTCTATTTGAATACTTAAAGAATCAGAAGCTTTTGTGGATTCTGCAAACTTAGATGTTGGATTTACAGTAACTGTGGAAATAAGGGATTCAATTTCCGGATTAATCTTAACGTCGACAAGAGTTTCAAGGACAACTTCATTTTCATCAACAACAATATATTCCGCTTCACCGTTAGGATCTTCAATTTTCTCAATTTCAACTTTGTGAGATATTGGCAAATCAACTGCGTGTGTAGTGTATTTTGTAGATTCCGGCTCTTGAGTGATGGTGACAAACACAACGGAAGTCATAACGGATGTTTGCACAGACGTTTCGACAGAAGTCTTGATAGATGTTACCAAGGCAGTTGATGTCGAGACTTGAGTGTGAACTATAACTGATGTTACTTCTTTGACTTTAGTAATCTCTTTGATTAATTGGGAACTTGATTTAGCTTCAACAGTACTTTCTTTCAACTTTTGAAAAGATTCCTTGGTTGTGGAAATGTTCATATCCGTTGTTGAAAGGTCATGGGAAGAGACAATATCATCTTTAACGGTGGCATCTGCAGGAGAACTTTTTAGCGGTTTTGAAACACTGGATGAATTTGAGGACGATGATGAAGATGGTGAAACATTTTTAACCACAGAACTGGTTTTACTCAAGACAGATTTTAAAACTTCAGAACTTAAACTAACAGTATCATCAATAGAAGATTGGACAGAAGATGCTTGTGGTGGTAATGGCTTTCTTTTAGATGATCTAGAAGATGATGGTCTTTTCAATGGTTTGGAGGAAGAAGATTTTGACTTAATAGGTGCAGCTGAAGAAGGTGCTTTGATGGGAGATTCTGTTGATACTATAGATTCGACTGTGAAGTAATTGGAAGAATCTTGAGGTTTAAAGTTTTCGTAAGCTTCAACTGCTTTATTAATGGCTATATCAATGTAACCATTTTCATACAAAAATTGTGCTGTAATAGATACCAAGGTAATAAGTATAATCGAGAAAATATACTGGAAAATTGTCGCCAAGATTGATTTGGAAGCAGCAAACTTTTCTGGGATTTCAACAACATTAATGGTATTTGCAGCTGAAGTAGATGCCAAATATTTACCGTTATCTGAAAAAACTGCTTTAGTGATTGCAAATTCGTGAACTTTATTTAATATTTTAATAACTTTTAAATCAGAAGTTCTAATAATTAATAGAGAGTAACTGGAAGTTGCCAAAACTGTTAAATTATTCTTTACATTGACATCCATGGATGTAATACCTTTCAAATTTTTGAAAACCATCTTTTGCTGGACGATTTTCGAACTAGCAATTGAAAATTTAGCAATAACAGCATCTTTACCCTTTGAACCACTGATCAAAACTTCATTATTATCTAAAAATCTAACTTTTGACATTAAAAATTTGATATTAGTTTTGTAAACGGAGCGACCTGTAACTAATGAAATCACTTCAAATACATTTGAGGTTATATAGCACATCAATTTACCATCTAATGATATGGTAACATCCTTAACATCTCCTTCTGTAACTATTTTGAATTTTTCTTCTAGGTCCATTGAAGTTTCAACTATATAAATGGAAGATGGTGTATCACTCATGACAATCACACCAATCAAACCATCCCTTGATATCGCAGTAATCTTTTGATAAATTGTCGAACTCGTATTAGGATGAATTTGACAACTTTCTAAAAATTTTAAATGATCATTTTCAAATTTAAATTTTCTCAAGTGTTTATTGACACCTTTGGCCATCATCAAAGGGTTTTCATTGATACCTGCTAAAATAACACCATTGCTCACTCCTAAAGACATAACAGAATCTTCGTTATCGTTCAATGTCAATTCTCTGTATCTTTTAATGGGCTTCTTTTCATTCTGTGGCTGAATCAAAACGGCAGTCATTTTATTTGGTATACCATTATTTCCGTCTCCACCACCACCAGCAACAATCAGGATATTGTCATTTACGAATTGCGCCCCATAAACGGGGTAACCCATATTAAGACTCCAATTTTTTAGTTTAACCATTTGTGTTTAGTTGGATCCAATTGGATATTACTGCCGTCTGCCCTCTATGCTATCCCCTCTATAGGAGTCAGCTACTCAGAAGCAAAAAGGTGTGATCTAGGATTGGTCTGACTGGAGACAACCCATTACGTGCCTAGTGAGAGCAACAGGAGTTTTCCACAATTTTGGGCGCGCTTACGTAAACCAGATGCCTATTTATAGAGAAGTTACATGTTACACGTTACATAGATTCGTCTTCAACTACATACTCTTCGAATCCGAGATTGGATTTGTCCACAGGGGTGTTGGTGTCAGCATGGTCTAATGCAGTGGAAAAATCTCCGACGGGGGTGGCTAAATTCCTCGTTTGTATTTCTTCATGATCAAAGTTCCTTTCAGCATCCCATCTCCCCGTTTCTAACAGTTTATTTTCATCTGAATCTTCAAGTTCATTGTTGAACTCTTCTGCACTAAGAACAAACGCATAATCATCATCCTTACAGAAGACTGAATACATAATCCAAGGAAATGTTTGTACTTTCAATTGGTCTTCTTTGATAGAAAGGAATTCCACTTTTAATCCACTATAAAGCATATTTTGTAGTTGGAATTCGACAGTGACGATTCTCTCGATATCATTGTTCATTACATCTGATTTACTCCTACGCCTTTCCAAATTTTCTCGTATATTGTACTCATGATTCCCCAATTTAGAAAATTCCGAACCTATTTCAAAATAATATAAATCGTTTAACTCTTGTTTAGAATACTTTTCATTCTCTGAATGACTTTGCCAAAGATCATTTTCACTAATTAGATCAAACTCCGCCAGCATTTCACCTCTCATTGAACCTTGCACTTTTTCAATACTCCAAATAATACACTCATCGTCTAAACTATGAATCACGTTACCTAATTTGGTTTTGAATTTCATCGATTGATTGAAATTAATGAATAAGAGCGGATGTTTCACAATCAATGGTATACGAATCCTCAAATCTATCATATTAAATTTTCTTTTGAAAGTTGTTACCATATCTACTTTAATTCTTAGCTTAAATTTATCATTCTTTTTAAATATTCGATATTGTGGTTTAACCAATATTAAAGGCTTTAACACTTGCGTATTTAGTATCTGATATGATAATAATGTGAATTCACCATCCGGTGGTATAAATTCAACCGTGTTATCATTTAATAAATGTAAATCCACACACTGATGGTATTGGATATTATTGAAGATTGAATTATTGGAAGAATTGTTTAAAGATTCATTCAATCCAAGTTTTAAATTAGGCATGCCTGATAAATAACTCTTACATTGAATTTCTCCACTGATTTGATTGACAATGACTTTGTGAACTTTATGATTAAATTTGAATTTCAAATATTCATTAAAATTTATGAAAAATTCATTCTTATTATAAAAAATTCCCTTTGGTCTCCATGAAATTTTATTCATTGCAGTTCTTGAAATGGAAGAATTGATCTCCGCTTCAACAGTTTTTTCAACTTCATCTATTTTTTCATTGAAATGTGATGCATCGTAATAATCTTCGGGTTTAATCATCAATTTGATATAATCTTTTAGAATACTAAATTCGGTCAATTGCGGTATACCGAAATCCAAACATTCATCAAATAATTCATAGATTAGAATATAATTATCTCTTATCAGATCGGCCTTGATTGCGTCGACATTATCTTGCGAGTCTATTAATTTATAATGTTTGAAATATTGTTGTAACAATTGACTGAACTTTTCCAAAAATGCCATACTTTTCATAATATCGATATCACCCGTTACAGGCGACATAAAAATAACTTCTTTCTTCTTCAAATATATATAAGTTATTCCATGACTTTCCAATATTGGTAGATTGATTGGATGTGATTTTTGATATACAGTTTTGAACGACTGAATAATATAAGGAACGTTCAGATCTTGAATATAGTTTCTGTATATTATCAAATTCAAGTCTCTGTCCAGGATGTATATAGCACTGGACATTCCTAAATTCTGTCTGGTAATTGGATTATGCAGTGAAGACACCGTGAACCACACACTTATAATAACATATACTGTAGTCGTTCCACGAACTCGACAGCTTGTCCATTAACCACTAACGGGGGGCAGCGTAAATACTACGCGCAGAGACGATGCACTGACGTAGTGTGAAATATGAAGGTTATTAGTTATGACTTTACTATCTGCGATGATATTTGTGGATATATTTATATATATGCGGAAACATTACAGATATATAACTAATGGTTACTAGAATTGCAGTCACAGAAGCGAAACAATTGTTGTGCAATATTCCGGGATGGACGTACAGGGCAAACCCGGATACAATCATAAGAAGCTACAAGTTCAAATCATTTGAGGATACATGGTCTTTTCTAAGCAAAGTAGCAATGAGGTCTCACAAGTTGGGACATCATGCCAAGATTACCAATCTCTATACGAAAGTGGAATTAGAATTAACCACACACGATGTGGAGGGATTAAGTGAACTCGATTTCAAAATGGCGAAAGCCTTTGAAAAAACTGCATTACAATTAGGATTAAAGGAATAAAGTATTTGATTAATTAAATAGTGTTTATAGAAGTTTTTTTTTATAATGATAGAAATATGAAAAGTTTATACAGATGCACTATTCTGTTTTAGCTTTTTTTCCAGCTTTTCAAATTCTGCTATAGCTATTTCTTCCTCAGGATCCAAAACTGCCTTGACGGATTCAACTTCTGGAACGTAATGTTTCAACATACTCTCTATACCACCTTTGAGGGTATCTTCACTTTGAGAGCATGATTTACAAGCTCCTCTCAATTTGACATATACTGTACCTGTGGATTCATCAAAAGATCTGAAGTGGATATCACCACCATCATCTTGTAAAGCAGGTCTAATCTTAGTATTGATCAATTCTTTGATTTCATACACGACATCATCATCATTTTCATTGATCATATCCAACTCTTTTTGATACTCCTCAAGGAAATCATGATCCATAAAAGGTTCCTTAGAATTGGAAAAGTCTATTATGAACTGTTCCACTTGAGGTTTTAAATTTTCCCAGTTAAGTTCTGGATTATTTGATAAACTGTTATCGACTTTGTTGACCGTTATAAAGTTAAAGCCAATCATGACGGATTGAACACCGTTAATTTTGTATAGATGGGAAGCCAAAGGAGATTTTTCGTTAGCTTCTGCCAAACTTTCAATGTCGATTGCCTGGTCAAAACCTTCTGGAAGGAAAGTCGTGTCTTTGGATATGAATTTCAGTGCATTTTCCGAAGGTGTTTCTACCGTCTGTAGGGAGAGAAACCTGCGAAATGGGGAGATCGGGGATTTCAGTATGTTTGTGTATCTTGTATGTCTGGCTATTGATCTAAACATGGATAATCTGTGTCTTTCGATGTTTGCTAGTGACGCCTTCAGAAGAAGGTTAAGAACACCAACTGTAATATACCCTCTCCACGGGGGACAAATCTAAAGGGAACCCCCTCCCTATATCTACCCGTCTTCCCCAGAGCCCAGAGCGTGACACTTTCCCCGTCGCCCACTGGCCCCTCGCGCGAGAAGTGCGAGATCGGCTTTCTCTCCACCCGCACTGTCCTTGCCGCTTTGGGCAACTATTGCCTGCTTAGAGGTTACAAGCTACAAGATTTGATTTCCGTTTCTGTACTTTTGTCTGTACTTTTGTCTGTACTTTTGTCTGTATTTTTGGCTCTTGGCCTCTCATAGTTTACACAGTCAACTCGTCTATCGTCTCTCCGAGAGCAACTGCAGCACGCAAGCTAGAAACAACATTGTCTGGAACACCTACTCCGAGGGCAAACGTCATCCCACCCAGACTCAACTTACCCCCGAATTCTTCAGAAACTTCCCTTTCAATAACATCTTTTCTCGCCGGAAATCCCTCTCCTTGGATATCATACAACGGAATACTATCCCACCACGTATTTTTCTCAATAGCCCAGTCGGTAGATCTACTTAACTCTCCGCCGAGTATATTGACAAATGTTTCTTGGACAATCCGACGTACTCTGAGATCTGTAGCATCAACCTTGTTCTCACGGTCAATATTCAACATAAATGTAACCTTCGTATATGCTTTATCATCAATAGACACCTTTTCACCACCATTTCTTTCGGCTATTTCCTTGGAAAGAGTCTTAATCTCCTCTTCCCCAACAACATTCGCCTCATCTCTCAAAAGAAGTTTAGGAATCGATTCAGGGAAAATTTCACAACTATAATTTTCAACATCCGAATCGAAAATGACTCCGATAACTCGTGCATTCCCATTAAATTGAGCTTTCGGTACCAAAAATCCAAACCCTTTGTATTTCTTAACATCCGCTCTTGGAATTAATACATTGCATACTGTAACACTTGTATATTTGAAATCATTCAACCTTTTACTAACTTTCAAACTGGCATCTCCAATCATGTTACCTAAAATATTGGCATTAATCGTACTTCTAACATGGTCAAAGGCTTCAACACCTCCCCTTTCACTCTCAACAATCATTTTACCATCTTTTTCACTAATTTTTTCAACCCCATCACCAATAACAATTTGAACATTATTTGGCATGTTGTTTCTTAACCCTTCACATAAAATACTCAATCCATCTCTCAATGCCAACATTGGGAAGGTCTTCAATAATGCCGATAAATTTTCCAAATTCATGACCGATCCAAATTTTTCAATATATCCATTAACATCCTCATCTAGCTTAGAAATTTTCTTCCCCATTTTTTCATCTTCCTTTTTCTTTGCAAGTGAATCTTTAATCTTTCGATATGTAGCTTTAACTATGGATCCACTCTCAGTAGCCTTTTCCAAATCCACAATCTTAGGCATCACACAATTCACATTCATGTCTTTAACATCCGCTGCATAAACTCCATACATTATTGCACTACCCATTTCCCTCATCATTCCACTACCAAAATGGCGCTTGAAAAATGTTTCCACACTCATATTATCCAACATTTTAACATCATAATCAGCTTCTTTTTTGAAAAACAATAAATCATTGAAAAATCCTTTAAACGCAGCCTTGCCGGGTTTACTCTTGAAAAAATCCAAATAGATCTTAATTGCATTTCCCAAACCTGTTCCAGGCCCTGGCACCTGTAATAATTCACCCCTCATTTCTCCCGTCTGTGTATCTACATGAGATGCATCTGCTAATAAATACTTCTTATTTGCTTCACTTTGCTTACTTATACCTCGTAGTTGACTCAATAATCCCATCTTACCCAACATATCGACAATTATTAATGTTCCACTTGAAACACCCCGTAATGTTCTAGGTCCTTTCTCCATTTTCACTGCATTTCCTGTCTCTAATCCCGTCTTGGATCTTGTTTCTTCATTGGCTTTGACGGTTTTGATATATCCCCCAACTCTATCCTGTTTTTCAAAGATTTTGATTCGAACATCTGGTCTCAATTTTCCAAGGAAATAACCGAACGAAAGTCCGGATATACCTCCGCCTATAACAGAAACTTTGCTATTTCTAAATAATTTGATACTCTTACTCACTGACATCGTTGGTACACTTTGAAACCCTCTCTAGTCTGGTCTGATCGCTAATACGCACAAACCCCCTCTACAAGAAGTAAATAGAATGTATATTGTTAAGCTTATATCAATCACCTCATGAAAAATAAAAAAAAGTGTCGCTCCTCGCTGAAAAACTTTACCAAGTTCTATTTAGAGTTCAAACACTAGTCATTGGTCAGAATCCATCTCCAGACCATTTACACCCTATTTTATACTAATAGTCCTACTTTTACATTAATTACAGAATTTACATAAGGTACTTACTCTCTTTTTTGCCATTACCACGTTCGGTAAACCTAAGATATTCTTCTTCCAACTCCTCACCATTGATGACTTTGTCTCCACCGTCATTTCCAACATTCTTACCAATGATCCACCGATCTTCTACATCTTGAAGACTGTTCATCAAGTTCAACATAATTAAATAATTATCCTTTAGAATCTTATTAATCTCCAAATCATTCATATATTTATTATTTGTAGATTTACCCTTTACAACGTCATTAAATCTGTATAAGGTTTCAATGGCACCACGAAAATCACCCTCTTTTAACCTTAAAGAGTGGCAAACCCTAAAATATTTTAATGCCAACTTGAAATCACCCAATGTCTCAGAGTTCTGCAGCGATTCCTCTCCCATATTGTAAATCAACTCATCAACAATATCCAAGTCTTCTCCATAATTGAATTCAATCACGCGGCCTAATTTGTTATCTTGAAATAACTTATAAACAAACTTACGTAATGGTATTTCCCTATTCTTGTGTGTCATATCCTTAATGGCTGTAAAACTCATAGTATATTGACATAAATTTAACGATAATTCAAAAATTTTGTAGAATATAGTATTTTCCTTTTCAACGGTAATATCCTCAGTATTAAAACATTTGGAAGATTCAAGAGCCAATTCTAACGACTGTTTATAATATTTCTTACTTTCAAATAAAAGTGATAAATTGAAAAAGTAATCCACCTCTGAACTTACAAAAAAAGATGATGAAATATCATAAATATTCTCAAAAGAGACTGTTTTTTCACCTTCTTCGGAACTTTCCACAATCTTTTTGGAATTTTCCATAAAAATGTTTTTGGCTTCTTCCGGTTCTCCCAATTCTAAAGATATCATTCCTTGGAAAAAGATACCCCTTGCTGAACTTTTACTTAAATACTGAACAAACTCTAAGGCAATATCGGGTCTATTTTTATTTAATAATTCAAACTCAAGATATTCGACAAATTTTTCATTTGAGAGTTTCTCTAAAATATCAATCAAATAAAAGTTAATTGACTCACCTTCAACATTGACACCGTAGTCTAAACTGGTTAGATAGTTAAAAATTATATCTCTGTAATCATTGATTCTAGATATATCCTCAATTAGTTCAATAAGTTTAATAGAATCATAAAGTTTTTTAAAGATTCGTGCAATAGGTTCTGATATATCAAGTGTAGTCATAATTAACATCAAACCAAAAATAAGTTTTTTTGCAATAACATTATTGAAAATAATAGAATGTGATATCAAATCTTTATTGAAGTTTGTCAATTTAAACAAGGATAAAGATTTATATTCGGTGTAATTGGTAACCAATAAAACCGACAAGAAGTTCATCAAATCAGATGCAGATTCTATGGACGACAACCTTGCTAGCAACTCACCCACAACGGTTTCATTTGCAATGTTAATAATATATTTATCAAAAATGGATGTCATCAATGCTTGAATTGGTTCATTGTTATTGAAGTTATCCGTGATCAAATTATAAATCTTAGTGGAAGCTTCATCATTATAACCGGTTGAATATTCCAATACTAAATCTACCAATTTTCTTAGTTCAGTGAGGTCAACATCATTTGAGTATTTAAATTTATCTTCTGGGATAGTCGATTTCTTAATATTATTAAAATATAGAAGTTCAAAAGTGGTGGATTGCTTTAATACCGAAAGTGAATTATCTCCCTTTAATACCACCATCAATGGATCTTTGGCGGATAATTCGTGTAAATCAACCATCGCAAATACTTTATTGGCAGTTTTGTTATGAATATCTTGACAAACACTAGCAAAACGTATCCATTCAGTTTTGACGCCATCGAGTGACACGACGTTATTAACAATCAATTCCTTGATATTCTCTTCAATACTTTTATATTTCACAATGGCAGATTTGTCTTCAGCATTTTTGCTATTATTGTATATGTTTAATGCAACATCGATGGTTGCAGTAGAATATTGTGATTGAATGAATCTCAAAGAGTAGTTATTTAATGGGTGAGATTCTTTGAATCCATTGACCTTATTAATAAAAGAATAGTTTTCTATCTCATGAAATTTCACAGAATCTATTATTGATGCCCATTCAACAGTGTTGTTGGAATCTGTATACATTTTACAACTTTGATATAAACACGAATCTCCAAAAACCCATGAAAACCAAAATTGAGTAAACTTGTTTCTTTTGACCATTGAATAATCTATAGGTATCCAATTATGGTTACAATCTGGGGGTGTTAACTCTGCTATTAAATCTAAGGAATTATTATCATTTAATTTGAATGTTAAGACATAGGTATTATCAAGATATAGCATTACAGATAATAAATTTGCTGAGAGTTTAAAAATGGAATTTGGATATGAAGGTGATAGTACTGCGGAGTGATAAGAGTCAGGCAAATATGTATTTAGATGAATTTGGGTTGATATAGTACGTGATTCAATTGACCATATAGTGATTGTCTTCTGAACAGAAATTGCAATTAGTAAATCACCATATTTGACTATATCAATGAAAGAGTTTGCGGAAACTGTTTGATTATTAAACTCAATATTAGTTGCTGAGTCAGTGGAAGATCTAAAAAAAAATTTAGATTTGATACTACTCAGATATGATGTGCTAGTTAATGGGGATACTAAATATTCAGAATCTACAGCTTTTCTTTCAAGCCATAATAATCCACCATCGGAAGTTGAAATGACAGCTCTAGATTCATCAAAGGTTTTAAACAATAACGGTGTTCTTTGATCAAAGGAATATGGCATTGAGTATGTACACCATGAATAGAAATTGCTCATAGTCAACATTGCTTCATTATAGAAAATTTGCTTTGGTAAATTTAACGTCAGCATGACGTTGATGTCCAAAATCATATCGATTATAATATTTGAACCCCCGTAGTTTTCTTTCACTGAAATACAATTTGGGAGGACATTAGATGGTAACAAAAATGAATAGGACTGTAAGTTTGATATTTCACAATCATTAATAGGAATAACATTGAAGGTTAAGACGTCTGCTATCTGAGCATCCGAAGATTTGGCAATTTTAAAACTGTATAGAACTTGACTATCATCGTAGACTGATTGAAAAAATCTTGCAGTGTGTGTTTCATTGTGCAATACACCGAAATCGCTGGATGTCGACACGTCTGAGCCGTTCAAGTGTTGTTTCTTGATGACTTTGTTGATGTCCCTCGGCAGGACCACCTTCAGTGACGCTGAATTAAAGGCCAACGAAACCTCTGTGTATGTATACGGAATCTGTGACATCCCTGCTGTCTCTGTTTCGTAGTATTATTGATAAAGGCCGTGGATCGGAGGGAAAAAAGGGGCACAGTTCCAAAGTGGTGGAAACATCTAAAAATCCCAAATGCACACTAGAATCAAAACGAAAACCAGAAGCCAGAAACCGCAACGCAACGCAAAAGAGAGAAACGAAATAAGAAAAAAACCCTCTCTCGCGCTTCACTCTCTGACCGCAGAAAAGTGGAGGGTGGAGTGTGGAATTCGCAGTTTGCAGAGAGGAATAAATTGGCCGTGAAAATTCTTCTTCTTCTTTTGGGTTAGACGACCTCCTTGAGCTATTGAATATTGGGTCGGATATGGAGAAGGCTACAAGATGCCACTGAGCCGGCAAGAGTTGGTCAGGGGACTGGACGGGTCAGTGGCAGTCTTGGCTGAAAAAAAAAACAGCAACAGACAAGATGATGATCACAACCGTAAATATTCAAACTAGAGTTTATGACTATTACATGATCTCAATTTGTTCACTGACCAGTCTCGTTGTTTGTTTTCCTTTCTGCAGCAGGAGCCCTCAATTGTGGAGCATTGAAAAAGGAATTTTCGACTGTTTCACTTAATTCTGTGGGGCCCCTGTCTCAATCATTTTTCTTCTGGAGTCTTTAATTATGTTAAGATGATGATCAAACAAAATATTAATGGAATTACCGGCTGATATTTTTTAAATGCTGAGAAATTTTGGCTGCTTACTGATCTAACATACATTATATGACTATTTTTTTATTTTTTTTATTATTTGATTTCAATCTTTTGACATCGATTCATAAGGAAGGATCCTTGATATCGGATTCAACACAATCAATCAATCTAGATGAAGAATTATAGCACTGGGCACCGATAAGTACGTGAGTGACAACGCTTTAATGATGGGCCTCAGAAACCCATCGTAACTGATTATAGATTGATATATACTATTAATATTATTATGTTGTTGAAAGGTTTTAACAGCTATTAAGACTTATTTTTTTTTATTTTTTTCATGTTTTTACATTGTTGTTCTCACTTGATGATTACCTAGATGACGAGTCAGATGTGTTGCACAATGCTGACAACCTTTTTTTATTTACCATTCATGCATTTCTGATGAGACCTCTTTCTTTCTTTTATTTGCCAAAGTCGGAAAATATTTCAGGAGAAATATTTCTTCATTTTCAAATTTACAATACAAATCAAATGATGAATCAGAAAATAAAAAGACAAGCATATGTCTGAATTTCATTGAGGACACCTTTTTTCACGTCTGATGATTTATTGTTTAATTTGTGATCTTTTTTTCTCTCTTTTTGAGCCATTGAATTTACAAAACAAATTGTAAATGACAAGGTTGTCATTTTGTTCATTGAAGAATCCAATGTATATGATGAAACACATCACGACGGTCAACTGTAATTCATCTTTACGAAGTTGAATATTTGATGACAAGATCGGCCCTAAACCAGCCATTTACTGAAAACATTGGATTTAAGAATAAATTAATTTTCTTTTTTTGTATCTCTCTTTCCAGGTGGAGGGAAAATATAAAATGCTTTTACATGATGACAGTTATACCTAGTTTTGGAGTATACTTCACATATGGGGAATACCATGATATGACAAAACAAATCGATTTGCATGTCAGTCTGATTTACAAGTTTTTAATTTCATTTTCTTTTGTTCGAGCTTTTAATAATGTAAAAAAAACGTAACTATACAATTAAAAGTAAAAATACAAGGTACATACCAGTATGTTTCATTGGCCTTTCAGTTTCGTGTTATAAATTTGTTGCAAAATGTTATAGTATTTGTAAAACGTATCATTTTTAGTGGTTGCAACAGTTCTATATCTAAAAATCAACTTTTCAATCTTTTCCTTGATTGAATTATCCAATGTCTCAACTACATTTTCAGCATTTTGTTTTTGATTAATTTTATCAAGAGCATACAATACACTTATTAATACATTTGTCGAATAAAAAATAGTCAGATGAATTTGATCACTTAAGAATGCAAAATATGAATCATCATTAACAGTATTGATTAAATTTAATATGGCATTAGCGTGCATTTTAATATTAACAATCTCCTTTAAATCAATGTCTGAATTTTGTAAAAACTGTAACGAACTTAAATCCAACTTCAGTTGTTTTATTTTGATTAATATTTCCACAAAATGATAATCTATTTCGACAAATTGATTAGAAGGTTGACTGAACGTTGTATTCCATTTCTCTAACCATAGTTTCATAAATTGCAGTGTTCCTTCGTAATTTTCATTAAGCATAACATACCTGTATCCGATTAAATACATATGGATTTCGGCAATAATCCTAAAATCAAAATTTGTGGCATTGGGTAATCCTGAAATATCTCTTGGTTTTAATTTGTCCAATCCAATCCACGATTTTCTCCCATCTAATAGACAATATGCCATATGAATAAGTACAAGTGTATTCCAAATACGATGTAAGGTTAATAAGTTAAACTCATCATAATCATATTCTTCATCCTCTTCTGCTCCCATATCATCGCCGCACATTAAGAGTTCTAAATTACTATTACTTCTATTCTTTCCTAATTTATTTTCAATTTTCTCCTTATTGTTAACCCAAAGAGATTCAATTTCGTCACCATACATCTGATCCAATATTCCATATCCATTGATTTTTTCAAATAGGGTCAATGCAGTCCCACTTAGATGCCAACCATCTAATAACAACAAAGGCACATCTTCTTCATTATTCCCACTAAGCTCATCATTTTGGAAGTTACAATCACTTAGTCCGATACAATACGCACTTAAAATGACCAAACATTGTAATTCTTCAAGACTTCCAGAATATGTTGAGCTTAACCAATGCACCTCTTTACGTACTATTGATACCAACTTGCTCCATATTTTTTGCTTTAACAGCGGATCACCGTATTTAAGACTTAATAAACAACTAATTGTTAGTAATAATGGACATCTATTTCTAAATCTTCTCAGCAATTTTTTGGTTGATGCCATTGTAGGGAATGAAACCCATCTTCCATATCTGTCACGGAAAATATCCAACAATTGGATTGCCTGATCTACCGTCAGTATTCCCTGTGTTATAATATCTTGATATTTTAATCTAAAAGTATGTAAGGGGTAAAGTTGTTGTTGTATACTTAATGGTAATCCAACTGTAGGTGCATTCAATGCACTCATATCAATAGAAGCGGTAGACACTGATCTCATCGAATTTTGATTCATAATATGTGTATTTTCCTCTTCTGTTATAAGTTTCATAAAGTTAATAGGAGATAACAAATGATATTGGGTTGCAATGTTAGTCGTATTTATAGGTTCGGTCATCATTGGCATGACCTCAGTTTCCGTATACATGGGTTTCGAAACTGAATTTATAGTTGCAGTTGGAGTTGTTGAAATTGGTCCTGGTATAGAAGACGTTAAATTATTAGATGTAGAATGCACACTCTCTGTAGGAGTACCGTGGATTGAACTTAAAATTTGCTTAACATCATGAAAAATAGAATCCAACTTGGTTTCAACTTCTAAATCGGGGTTAAAATTTGGTATGAAAGGTTGTGTTAATCTCGGCGATGTTTCTGTTAATAATTGAGAAATTGATTCTGGTTGTTTGCCAGTAAGATTATTTGGTATACTCTTTTGAGTGAATTGGGAGTTTGGTGATTGTGTTCTATCATACAACATATTTGTCAAAGGGGAATTCATGGAAGAAGGTAATTGAGGACTAAAATCATAACCAGGGGGCATTTGTGCTTGCAGTTGAGACGATATACTTTTTGAAGGCAAACAAGAATTAATTTGTTTTTGCTGCTGTGTTTGTTCTAATGGATCAGTAATTGATGTTGATTGAGTGACTTCATTTCCTGATTGTTGTTGTGATGGTTGTTGCATGGAAGAAGTTGGAGAAGATGATGTGATATGCTCATGGGAATGTTCCACTTCATCAAGAAATGAGCACTTTAAACCTAAAGAAGTACATCTTAGACAAGCGATTGAATTTTGGGATCTTAAACATCTTGTTTTTTGTTGTCTGCAATGTGTGCATGCCTTTGAAGCCCTCGTATGAGGTCTACGCTTTTTCTTTTGGATTGCACCTTGAGCAACAATACCAGTCATTGTCTGATAGTGTTTGATAGATAATAATAATAATCAGAAAAAAGAGGATATGAATACTAGAAATGATCCATCTATCCTAATCAATTGACAACAAAAAGGATAAAAAAATTTATTACCAAGGGTGAAAAATTAAAAAATAGAAAGTAAAATCAAAACAACAAAAACATGATGCTACTAGTTGCTAACAAAACTCTTGCCGCGGCAAGGAACAGCTATACGCGGCAGCGGGAAGCTTAATGACCTGGCACCCAGGGTGTCAGGGTCATGAAGGAAAAACCAACCGATCTTCCACTAATTCTTATCTAAAACAGTGAAAATAAAATTGTTATTGCATATACATAATTTTAATTACCTATAAAAAAACTAAGTTATAATAATTTAGGTTTAAGAATAAACAGAAGAAGTAAAATTGTTATTTGAAAAATGACTTATTTTTGAGCTTTGATACCCATACCTGCTCTAACAGCAAAGGTAAAAGAAGCACCTAATGAAAGGGCGAAAGCTGCAAAGTATGGAATTAAAACAATGTTAGCATTTGGATGTGCTCTCCAAAGTGGTTTGGTAGTGGTTTGGTAATATTTTTGTAATTCGATAACTCTTTGTGGGGATGCCATTTTCTGTGAAAACAAATATGAGCAAATATTAAAAAAATAATGTTAGTATTTAAGTCCTATGTATAAAAAGGATAATTCCAAAGGAAGGAAGTTGTTCCATATATATAACTGATGGTAGTTGATAAGATAATGTAGTCAACTGTATTGTTTAGGTGAAAGATTTTGCCATATTTACAGATTATCTTCTTTTCTAATTTCTATTTTCTTTTTTTTTTCTCAAATAAATATAATATGATTCGTACAAGATAATTCTTGGTTAACTGAAAAAATTGCTTATTAATTGTATTATAGTTCCCTAAGACTAGAATCCTGATTTTAACAAGAAAATTTCTCTTCATTATATAATAAGCATTTCCTTCAAGAGCAATACTGTGCCTTCTGTACACACATTTCTCAATAATTAGATGAATGATTTTCTGGATACTTACTGTTTGTTCTGTGTGTTTATATGTGTGTATGTTGATTTTGTGATGGGAATGGGTGGAGGTAACCTAATGTGTACGGTTAGCAGAAGGACCTGTGCAAACAAAACCTTCAACAAAAGGCACTGTGCGAACCACGCATTGTGCGAAAATAAGCTTACCTGGTTTCCCACAGAAATGCGGTGCGTTCATTGGCCAGAGACGTGCCCGCAACCTGCTTGGCAGCGGCTGACGTAAGAAGCACGTGATTCAGGAGACGCAGAGAATAAGGGCGATGCGTGAGACTAAGGGTGGGCTGCTCAAACTGTAGTTTAGAGGTCAGAAGGCGATGAATAAGGTGTTGTCAAATATAAAATTAATGCTCAAGGAACTATAAAGAAGTAGACTATTAATGAGGCAGAAAATAAGCATTATACACGCAATATGGAACTAAACAGACCTGTGCTTACTTGGTTCGAATGGCATACAGACGGCAAGAATTGATAGCGATCCGATGATGGCACCACAGACCCAGATCGGAACACTCGATCCACTCTGTTCACCATACCAGTATGTAACAGGAGCAAAAGCACCTGAAACTCTAGCGGCAACCAAACATAATGCAACCCCAGTTGCACGAGCTCTTGTTGGGAAAACTTCCGGTGTGTAAGCATAAAGACACGCATAATAAACATTAACAAAGAAATATGTTGCTGATCCGAAACCTGCATCAGCATTTGGAGTTCTACAGGTGGTATACCCAAATAAAACAGCCATCGTTGCCAAAGATCCAAATACCATTGTTCCTCTTCTACCAACTTTTGGAATCATAATTAAAAACCCGCCCAAAATTGGACCGAAAATCCCAACAAAGTTGTCCAATGCAGCATTTCTGTAGACAATATACGTTGTATCACCAGTTGAACCACCATGTGCAGCAATATAAATGTAAAGGAAGTTATAGAAAACAGAGTATGAAATACCAATGAAAACCCATGATGTTATAATTAAAATAGATGATCTGATAACCAGTTTATTTGAAAATAATATCTTAATATTTGTCCATGTTGTTTTCCATAATTGTTTTAATGCATGTTTTATACCTTTCACTTCCTTCCTATTGAAATATGTGTTTTGAATTTCACCACATTCTCTTAACTGTTCTAATGTTAATGAACATGACCGATTGTGTTTTCTAGCCATTTTCATAATTGCTTCATATGCTTCTTCATCCCTACCATTTGAAACCAAAAACTTTGGAGTCTCATCAAGTCTTAACACTAATAGACGTAGCAATGCTGCACCCATTACAATACCTGAATTAGTATACCAAACGTACCTCCAACCTCTATTAATACTCGATGGACAATAATCAGGAGAGGAACATGTGTTATTTGGTAAAAATGCCCAAGAAATCAAATTAGCAATTGTTTGACCAACACCCCACCATGCGGCCATAGATGTATTCATAAATTGATATTTAGATGGTAAAAATTCCAAGAAAACTGCAACATCCGTTGCAATATTACCACCCGCTGCAACGGTTGATAAAAACATGAAAATACAGTACATTGCATAACTTGAAGTACCACCAGTGAAGAAACCAAAAGTTGCAGTTAAAAGTAATGAAGAATTGAATGCAATTTTTCTACCAATTAAATCAGCACCAAAACCGAAAATGATAGAACCAACAATCAAACCAGCATAAAAAATTTCTGTTGCAACAGGATATCCACCTCCTTTCATTTGATAATCAACATATGTTTTAACACTTGATTGAATCATTTCCATCTGTGAATCAACGGAATAACCAAAACCTGCAATACAAAATAACTGTACGTGGAACCAAGTGAATCCGATTTCGTCGATTGCATTATTGATTAGATTGATCTTCCTTGAAAGAACTTTATCACTATCTTCGACTATAGTTAAATCTTGGGTGATGTTTGGTTCACCTTTCTCTAACATGTCACTTGAACTGATACTTTCTGAAGAGATGTTGGCATTAGGAGACTTTTCATCTGTATTAGGATAAGTAACTTCAGTAGGAATAATATCTCTTTCTTTATTATCTTCACTCATTGTTGTTTCATTAAGGACTGCAAAAGTAAAAAAAAAAAGACTATTCAATTTTCGGATTTTAAAAGAAGGAAGAGACGACGAAAAAACGAAGAAGATGCCCGGTCTTATAAAAGTAGGATTTCATTTCCCAACTCTCACACAATTTTTGTCTATCGCCAACCGCTAATCTACCTATATATGTGGAAATCCAGCAGCGTATATGCGTAATGATTTTAGAGATATTCAGCACCCCAATTTGTGCTGAACTTAAAATTTGCTATTGTGTGACTCCTGAAAGTGATTGCCGTAACGAGACTATATTGTTATCAGGTGGCGGATCTTTTCTCTTGCCGGTTCTTTTTTCACGCGCTTCTCGACCGATTTTTAGCCTCAAGTGGAACGTTGAGCCGGAGGAAAATATTATACAAGACTTATTCCTATTCTTATCTCTTCAAGTTTCAGGATAACTTTTTCTACCATATCTTGCTTTTACCTTTTGAAAGGAAACATTTTTCGAGGAAGAGGGTATATAATGTTTATTTAGTACCTTAACTTTAGCATCTGTAAGCGATCTGTGGTTGTTAACGGTTGTTTCGTGTTGATCTTCAACGGCCCTTATCAATTTTATCTGGGACGGTTGGTCGATTACAGCTGCCTAGTTAAATATATAGATAAAGCTAATATATCTAGTCAGCATGACCGACATTTACCGAGGTCATTCCTATCTGCTAGTAGTTTTTATACACCATCCTTCATTTTACAGCATCTTGCTTGTGTATGAGGTGTAAATATATCATTTATAGAACAGACATCTAAAAGGAATCCCTTCTCTTTTCGACCCAGGCTCTCGGTTATCCAGAGAGAAGTCATCGCCAGTCGCCAGTTCGAAATTCCGCCAGGTCCCAAATTTCCGACGGGCAGCAAAAATTCAGTTCCCAATTAGGGGAAAATAGCCCTATACTTCAGCGCTGGCGGCAGGCGCAAAGCGCAATTTCTATTATCAGAATTTCGGGATTTGCAGATCTTCAGTATCAGTTCTAAATTCTAAATTAAGGTATATTGTTAATAATATCTACTGATAATATTTGGAAGGCATTGTTCGACGTCTTATAAATCAACCTTTTGGGCATGAAACAAATAGTTGGATAAGATAGTATTAACTCTTCAGTCATCAAATATACGACTAAGAAACAGTTACTAAGAACCAATAATACCACAGTTACATCCTGGAATATGGCATTTAATGTTAGAAATACAAATCCAAAAGCTTTAACGGAAGTTCTTTCTCAAGATAGTCTACTCTTTGAAGTTACAAAAGTCATCAATTGGAAAATCCCTTTGAAGGATGGGAATCATCTCAATGCTCATATCTGGTTCCCGAGGAAAGCAATAGACGATAAATCAAAATCATATGGAACATTGGTTGAATATATCCCCTATCGAACTGACGTAACAGTCATCAGAGACTCGATTAGACATCCTTACTATGCTGGAAACGGGTTTGTTTCGATGAGAGTCGATATGAGGGGTTCCTGTAATTCAAGTGGTGTATTAGAAGATGAATATCTTAAAATTGAACAAGATGATGCATTAGAATTATTCGACTGGATCATTGAACAACCCTGGTCAAATGGAAATATTGCAATGTTTGGTAAATCATGGGGTGGGTTCAATGGGTTGCAAATCGCCGCAAGACAGCATGCTGCCCTTAAAACTATTATTACTTTGATGTCTACAGATGATAGATATTCCGATGATGTTCATTATCGTGGTGGTTGTTTATTAGTATCTGATATGCTTTGGTGGGGGTCAACAATGGTTGCATACCAACCAAGGCCACAAGATCCTCGTGTTGTTGGAGAATCATGGAAGGAAAATTGGTTGGAAAGATTGAAACAAAAACCAATGGTTATCAATTGGCTTAAACATCAAACTAGAGATGATTATTGGAAACATGGTTCTGTTTGTGAGGATTGGAGCAAATTGGATATTCCAATTTTGGCTGTTGGTGGGTTCCGTGATGGTTACACAAATCCAGTTTTCAGAATGGCGGATAATTTAATCAATCCAAATTCCAGTTGTATGGTTGGACCTTGGGTTCATGAATACCCTGAAATGGCCGAACCGGCACCTAAAATTGATTATCAGCAATTATCAGTTAAATGGTTTTCTAAATGGTTGTACCCGGAAGTTGATAATGATTTAAAGTTACCAAGATTGTCCGTTTATGTACAGGATCCATCAACAATTAGCGAATCGTATGTCTATAGAGAAGGCAAATGGATTGCAACAAATGATCCAAATGAAAAAACATTTATGCAACTTCATCTAGATGTTGATTCAAAAACATTATCATCAGGTATTCCTCAAAATGATTTACCGGTAAATTTCAGTGGAACATTATCACACGGCATATTCAGAGGTACATACTGTCCTTTTGGATTTAGAGGTGACTTTCCTGGTGATCAAAAGAATGAGGATTCCAAATGTCTATGTTTTGATTCTGACATTTTTGAAGAGGATGTCGAATTAATGGGACTTCCAAAAATCAAATTAAAGTTATCTTCAGATAAGGAACTTGCAAACATTTCCGTCAGATTGGTTGATTTGTATCCTGATGATGGTGAACATGTTTTGATTTCATGGGGTCAACTGAATTTAACACATAAAGATTCTCATGAATTTCCTACTTTATTAAAACCTGGTGAACCATTTGATGTTGAAGTTGGGTTAGATGCCGTTGGTATCAAAGTTGCTGAAGGTCATAGGTTGCGTATTGCATTATCCACCTGTGATTGGCCCCAAATGTGGCCATCTCCTGAAACTCCGATGTTAACCTTATATTCAGGAACCTTAGAATTGCCTATAGTAAATACATCTAAATCAACAATGCCATATAAATTTGGTGCACCGACTATAGTTAAATCTGAAATTGAATTATACAGAAAGAGACCTTATAATCGTACAAAGACCATCACTTATGATTATGCGAAGAATAAATGGACGGTTACAGATATTCAAGATGGTGGATGCGCAGAAATTAATAACAACCAACATATTTCGGGATTTTATTTTGGTGAATATAATAAGAACGTTTGGGAAGTTGAACCTAATGATCCATTATCGGCCAAAAATAAATGCGATTGGGTGTACGAAATGGGAAGAGATGAAGATGATTGGCATATTAGATTTGAAGGTGAAACTACACTCACATCTGATATAACCAACTTCTATCTTACCACTACAAGAAAGGCATTTGAAAATGATAAGTTGATTTCGGATTGTATCTTTGATGATAAAATTCCACGTAATTTTATATGAATAATTTAGATATTTTTATTTATTCGGTGTAATCAGTGTAAAAGTCCTAATATTATACAAAGTTATAAAAAGTTGTTAATTGTTCGATATAATGTATAGTAAAATACATACCAGATCATTATGCCCACATGGAGGTGAGTTCCTTTGATGGTTTTGGCTTATCCTTGATTTTAGGTTTGATCTTCGGTTCTGGATTTGTTGTTTCACTGTTGTCATAACTGAAGTGTTCATGTGTAGTAGCGTGATTGATATATCTGGATTCTTCCTCTGAATCAGATGCGTTATAATCAGTTGAGCCCTTTATACCGTTATCCCAGTCAAGCTGTTTGGCGAGTTTTTGTTTTCTATAATATTCTCTAGAAACAAGGGTATTATTCTTAGTAACACCGTTCTGCTCTTGTGTATTATCGGTATCGGCCCATCTAGATTCAAAGATTGCCGTTTTTTTAGGCTTAGGAACCGAGTCCTTATTTTCAGGGTGGTTTAGCATTGATGCAGGTGCCTTCGGAATTATTTGCTTCCTTTCATCAGTATAATGAATCCTAGTAGTATGAATATTCGAATGAGAATCACTGTGATGGGTTTTAGAATGCCTTTCAAGTGAAGTTGAATTCTGAACAGATTCACTTTGTCTTGAACGTCCCCTTTGGTTGTTTATCCGTCCCCCTGAATGTATGTGTCGTGGCATATCTTGCGGTTTATCATTATGATTGTGAGAGCTTCCATTCTTATTCGCAGACATTAATTTGGACAAAGAGTTACTCATCTCATCAACTTCACCATTAATGTTTCCGTTATTCTTAAAAGTAGAACCTTTTGGTTTACCATGTGTAGGTCCAACCATACCTAGTCTAAGGGCTAGTGGGTTAGGATGGCCAAAATCATTATCGTCATTATTAGTATCCTCTTCTTCTCCCTCTTCATCTTCATTTTTTTCTTGATAATGACGATGTTGATATCTGTTTCTCTCGTTATAATCATAATTACTATGGGTACCATTGTGTTCCCGATGATAATGTGATCCATTCCTTATAGGTTTATCTTTCCATCCCTTTTCTTCTCTATCTTTAGGTTGTGTGAGAGATGCCCTTTTCAAGTTATTTCTATCAAACCGGTCCTTCTTTGAATCGGAAAATTTTGATACGGGCAACTTCGAACCTCTTTTCCACTTCTGTGTTTCCTTTGTACTGACAACCTTGTCATCTTCACCTTCATCACTGATATCATCCCAGTCGTCCTCGTTAATTTCATTGGGTTTCTGTCCGTGCTGGAATAACTCCGTAGCGTCAAAGTCATCATCCACCCAGGTGTCGACATCATCCCACACGTTGTCTGAGTCTGCACTACCTACCGTGTCTTTCATTTATAGTAAAGTTGGTGTCTAATCGCCGAACCCCATGGGGGCAGAAGTACACCCCTTGTTGCTTGAAGCAGCAAAAATGGTAAAAAAAGAAAAAATCACTGAATTGTTTTGTGAACCGAGAACTGAGAATTGAGAAACGAGGCTAGTGTCAAAGTCAAAAACCAAAAGCCAAAAACCAAAAACTCGAAATCCCCGCTCTCTTGGCTACCCCGTATCTAATATGCTGGATGAAGGGGAGAAGCAAGGAATCCATTGACGCTGGACGCCAGATATCAGATATCAGAAATCAGATAAAGGAGAATACATTGAAAAGAAAACTATGTCTTACTTTTCTGTGAATTCCCGCTTGGGCAACTTTACTCGGCATTACGCTACTATCAAAATCTTTCCAGCTTACACAACCACATTAGCATTTCGTACGTTTACCACAAGCCGAACCGATCTAACACAAAATACCGGTAATAATGACAAAGCGGTGAGGAATTTAAGAAACAAGCAAGAAATGGCAAAATCAAGGCTAAATCTACCACCGTCATTTCGTAGTTCACATCCATTACCAAAGAACCAAATCACGGATTTAGAACGTGAGCAAATTCAAACTGGTGGTGGTAATAACAAGGAAGGCAATGGGAATGGAAGTAGATCTGATCCACAGCCTGTCACATATAAAGCACCATGGTGGATTCCATTTTTGAAATTGGGTATTGTGTTTGTGCCATTCTTTGTATGCGGTGTTGGATATGTGGGGTACGAAACATACAACGATAGACCTGTTTTCTTCCCACTATGGATTAATTCATCAGTGCCTTTAGAGCATGCCGTTGGGTTTGAAAATATTGATGTTGAAATGTTAAAAGAGGTTGCAAAGACAAATTTGATGAGGAGATTGAATATGAATCATGAAATTCGTGAATATTTTGGATTACCAATTACCTTGAATGATTATGAATCTTTTGAAGTTAGAATTGAATATAATAAATTGGCGGTTGAAGGTATAGAGGTAGATTTTAGGAAATCCTGGTTTAATCCTAAAATAAAATATAGAGAAATCGATACTCCGGTATTACCAACAAACATTAATAAATATGTCCAACCATTGAAAGCACGCGTTGGTGGTGACGTTGATGAAAATCCTGACCAGGATACGATATTTGCCAAAGAAGTAGATTACAAGATTAAAATTAGGGCAACTATAAAAGTCATCAACGAGAAGTTACATCGGATCGAGCCGGGGAGTGGGCGTGTAACTTTTGATGCCGAGGTTGAATTAGATCATACTAGGTTGATGAGAATAACGGGTGCTATGATGCATTTCAAAAACAAAAATGGCTCAGGAAGTGGCGGAACTTTAGAACGTCTTTGGTGACTTTATATAAATTACTTTGCTTTTTAATATATAAATGAGTCCCTTGTTATATAAATTCAGCGCAAACATGTTGGTGAATTAAGAGATACGGTGAACAACTTGTTTTAGGAGTGCATGCAATTTTTTTTTTTTTTTCGATGCTCGTTGCATTACAAGATCTCTTTATTTTCATGTTGTTTCTGCGGTTTCTTTTTACTCCAAATTCACACTTCAATAGTTCTTTTTGCTAACAAGTTTATACTGTTTTCAGTAATAATAAGATGCTGAGGATTCCAATCAACTCTTTTGTACGTTTTCAGTCCACAGCTGTACCGGGAAGATTGTTTAATGTTGTCGAAAGTCCCCAAAAAATAAAGGAAGAACAAAAAATTCAAATTTCAGAGGATGTGCCAAAAGTTTCGCCAAAACCTAATCCACCAATTTTTGAATATGTGAACGGATTTCAAACTATTCATCCATACGAAAAAATTCAATATTTGACTATTGAAAAACTCAAGAAGAAAAAGCAAACAACCATACTAAAATTTTTAGATGGATCATTTATTGGTCAAAATATAGACTTCTTGAAAAAGCAAATTTTGGACAAGAAGTTATGGTTATTGAGACGTACTGCACCGTTTCACAAGGGAGAACTTAAGAATAGAAGAAATATTAATGTCAATGATCCCTCCAAATATGAACTTTTCAATGGTCGTGTCTTATTTGAAAAAATATTGAAAAAAGAAGATGTTATTGCGAATTATTCATGTGTCCACGAAATTGCCATTCCGGAGTTGAAAAATATTGATATCATATATGAAGATAAGGATTTAGTAGTTGTAAATAAACCATCTGGTGTCCCAGTGCATCCATCGGGCAATGCTTATAAATTTAACACATTACAATATTATTTAGCTCTACGTCAGGCTGAAATTGAAGGAGGTTCTAAAGAATCAATCATTGATAAAGAAACATTAGAATTCCATACAAATATACATCCATGTCATCGTATCGATAAGGACACCTCTGGTGTGATAATCTTTGCCAAAAATACTACTAAAGGTGGATCGATTGCACGTGAAATTGAAGAGAAAAAGGGAGTTATTAAAAGGTATGTTGCATTAGTCCATGGTGATTTTGGGAAAAAGCAAAGAATCAGTAAGCAACCGGTGGTTGGTGTTGACGTTTGCAAAAGGTACGAATCTGGGGGGAAATGTTATAAAGTTGAATATGGTAAAACACATTTCATCCCAATCCATTACGATTCTGTAAGCAATACTACGTTAATCCAGGCAGATCTATACACGGGTAGAAAACATCAGATCAGACAACATTTAAGGAATCTGGGATATCATATTGTCAATGATCCATTGTATGGTAAGGAGGGAATTTTGAATCAACCAATGTATCACCCACCTTCCAAGCAGGTATTCAATGCCATGAGGCAAAAATACGAAGTGCAGTTGCAGCACCGGGTTGACAAGTGGGAGAAACAGAGTCTCTGCACCAACTGTGGTCATGTTACATACAAGAACCCTGTAGATGAGGTGGACAGGTACATGAGGCTACATGCCCTTCAATACAGCTTCCAGCCGAAGGATAAACCCCAGGTGAAATGGTCCTTTATGGCGCCCCTGCCCTGGTGGGCCCGTAATCTTCTCTCCCCGGCAAGGGTGGCGGAAATGGAGAACGGTGGGCTGAAACTTCTCAGCCCGAAAGGCGGCGACGTGGAAGTGCACGAGGTGCAGAAGGGGAAGAAGCCGGAGAAGGGGACGCGTTGAAATGGGAATTAGGGGGAGGAGGTTTCTTTTGCCGCCTTTTCCTCAGTTGAAGTTAATATATATAGATATATATCTTGTACATATGGGAGTGTAACCCTTTATAGTTAAATAGAGAAGGTACTATACCGATGATATTAGGTGGTCTGGTTTCTGATGCCCTGGATGAGATAACAGACTCCAGCGATTGGTCAAACACCAAGTTCCCGTCGTTGGGAGAACTGGATTCATACCTACGATGTCAAATTTGCAAGGAGTTCTTTAAAGCACCAGTGGTAACATCCTGCGGACATGTTTTCTGTTCGGTGTGTATCAGAAGATCCTTGTCCAAATCAAATATATGTCCAGTATGTTTAGAGGAAACGTACGAAAGTGGACTGAGAAAAGTTCTTCTTTTGGATAACATCAGCAAATGGTTTAACAATAATAGATCCGATCTGATGAAAAATTTGGAGTTGGACCATATCAACAATTCTCAAAGTGAGGAAAACTCAGATATACATCCGGATGACTACGATACGTCAAAATCCATGGCCAATAACTCCGATAAGATTTCATCAGCCGATCCCCTATCTCTGCCGGATTCACATGATAGTACAGCAAACAATAACAATACGGTACAAAATGAAAATGATATACTTGCTGAATGCCCAATTTGTGGTCTTTTTCTTCCACTAAGTGAACTTCAGGGCTCACACATAGATACATGTTTAAAAGCGGATTCAAAAGACAGAAAATCGAATGATAAACAGGTACAAAATGGCAAAGCGAAAACAATACATAGTTTCTTCAAAAATGAAACTACTAAATACACAGGTAAAGATAAAAATAAAGATAAAGATAAAGATAAAGATAAAAATAAAAATACAGAAAATTTACAGCTTCAACCCAAGTCTGTAAAAAATAAGCAACGACTACCCAATTTAGATACTTCTATATCTACTCTCAAATTACGAGATAAGTTGAATTCTTTGCATCTCCCCTCACATGGTTCCCGAACACAGATGGAACAAAGAATGAAGGAATATATCACACTATATAATGCCAACCTGGATTCTATTGCTCCCGTTAATGATAGAATATTGGTAGATCGATTGCAAAAATGGGAAAGATTGATAAGTTCGAAACGGAAACTGGACGGCTTTGAGCCAGATCCAAATGGTACGGCACCTATAAATTATGATGAACAAACAATCAAGCGACAGAAAGCGGAAAGTTCAGAATGGAATATTAAAAATAAAAGTGAGTTTGCCGATTTGATAAAGAAGGCTAGAGCCAATATGCAAAAGCAAAAGAAGAAGGCCAAAGTAAACCCAGAACAAATTGATGAGGATGAATTCTCAGATAATGACATTGAAGTTTTTTTATAACTGTAAGACTATTTACACGAAAATATTTTGTACATAAATTATTCTTTACATTATTCTAATTAAGGTATATAGGATTGATAATATTATCGACTCTAGTTGATAAAATCTGTTTACTTTCAATCAATTTCAGATCGGGTATGTAAAGCTTACCAGTTAAAGTCTTTCTCAACTTTGGATCATTCTTAAGTAACTGATAACTTAGCTTTAGCACATTTGAAACAACATTTATCGTCTTGCATAATGATACTGCTAAATTTTGGTCATTCTTTACAAACTCGTCTGTTAAAATGCCTAAAAAGAGATCCCCTGATCCCGAAAATACTGCTTCAACTTGATCCACTCTATAATAAAAAATCTTTCCTTTACTAGCACCAACACAATACATAGTTTCTTCAAGTAAAACTGAAGTTATAACAACATTTTTAACCTTAATATATTTTGAACAAAATGCCTCTAATGAAGCTCTAATAGATTCCCAAGAATCAATCTTCACTCCTGAAAGAATTTCCATCTCAAATTGATTTGGCGTGAGCAGATCTATATCGATATCATTACTCCCGAGTAATCTTAAATACGAATCAACTATTTTTTCACTTACATACACTTTCCCGTGGTCGCCCATAACGGGATCCATGATTTTTACCATATTCTTATTCTTATCTAAATTAGTTAAAATCTCATTCCATACAACTTGTAAAATCTCATCGCTTGCAACATAACCAATTATGACACATTTATATTCATCATCCAATGATAAACTCTTGATTCCATCAAATAAATCTTTCACTAGTTGTGCATTCACCTTCCCTCCGGTGAATGATCCATGTCCTGGGTGAGTCGATAAGTCTGTCGTGTATATGCAATCAACATTCCAATTTCGTAAATTTAGAGGAAATTGCATGGCATCGTTCCCTACACTTCCGTGTACCACGTGGGAAGAAATTGCAAGAATATTTTGAACGGGTGTTATATCTGACCAAATATTGGACATAATCGAATTGTCTAGCAAGTTGTAAATAATTGTGTAGGTGGTTTGATAGAGAACGAACTGCACTCGATACTTGATACCGCTGATAATCTTTAAACACCGTTGATTGCTGCCCCCGATGTTTTCATGGCGAGCGGATGACGGATGACGGATGACGGATTCCTACTTCTTAATTACGTTTATTGTTTTTTTTGCGTTGTCGTTATCGTATTATGGACATTAAAAATATTAAATTAATCATTAGAACAAACTACACAAAACATTCATCAGATGTGGCTTAAGCACCTATTAATCCTAGGGATAATCCCTTTTCTTGTCTTTTATGTGCAAGAGCGGCAATAACGGCAGCACCAACACCTGAACCATCATGTGCCTTGACAATCTTAATTGGATGGTCCTCATATTTCATGTCACCCCAACGGAAAACATCTGCTAAACCTTGAGCAGCACGTTCTGGGAAATTTGGATATTTCAAATAAACGGCACCATCTGCTGCAATGTGACAATTGGTGTAACCTCTCTTTTTACAAGCAGCGGAAATACCACAGATGGATAATCTGGCAGCTCTGGTTCCAATAAATTCTGCAATTCTTTTGGCAAAATAGCACTCTTCCGCAGTTGCATTGTTATAATACATATGTTCAGCAAAAGTCTTTTTCACCAATGAAAGATCTTCGGATTCATCGGATTCAATAAATGACAAAAATGAGGCATCAACACAATTTTCGGTGTTTAACAATTTGATGAAATCTGCATCGGCATTTTGGAATAATAAGCCATTGTTATATTGATCAAGAAAAATTAATCTAATCAAATCACCCAAATAAAAACCTGCAGTCATTTTTTCAAAAGTTTGCTGTCCTGGTCTTGGTGAAAGTTTATCAATAGTAACGTCATATTTAGTACGTGGAATAACTTTATGTGCATTATCAAATGAACCGTATTCACAATTGATTAGCATTGGTGAATCCTGTGAGATATCAGAAGCTAATTGGCCCTTAACCTTTTTGATATCTTTGACAGTTTCGTAATATGCACCATTGACACCGGTACCGAAAATACAACCCATTTCAGTCAATGGATCGACATATCTTGATGCAACCAAAGTACCAGTAGTATCATTAGTCAATGCAACAACTTTAATTGGGAGATTTCTCTTAATAATTTGAGCCATTAACATTGGAACAACATCATGACCTTCAACCTCTGGAATGTCAAAACCTTTAGTCCATCTTTGTAAAATACCAGAATCTATTCTACTCTGTGTTGCAGGGTATGAAAATGTAAAACCTAATGGGAAGATCTTATTTTCAGGGATGCCTGATGGATGTTTCTCAACAAGGAATTTTTCAAGACAATCAGCCATAAATGCGAAAAGTTCATCCTTATCCTTAGTAACTCTCATCCCATCTGGTAATCTATAAAATGATTGAGAAGTTTCCATCTTTTTGTTACCTAATAAATGAACCATTACAACTCTTAAATTGGTACCACCAAAATCAAGCGCTAAATAATCACCAGTTTCTTGTCCTGTTGGATATTCCATAACCCATGCAATGTTCATTGGAATACCTAATGGATCTGTACCATCGACCAAACCTCTTTCCAATTCTGTAATAAAATATGCAATGATTTTGTCCAATGTTTCTGTTGGTATCCAGAATTCTTTTTCGATATTATTGATAGCTTCTTCGAGTTTAGATTTATCAGCAGTCATTTTGTTCTGTATTCAATAGAGGGTTACTTATAAGTGTCTATATATATATAGTAGTTATGTACGTGTTGGAAAGAAGGAAGAAAAATAAAGAAAGTAAAGCCAAATAATATACACTATAAAGCCAAGCCTGTTTTGTGGCCACACATGCAACTTCAGCAAAGAAGAAACGTGCAGGAACCCACCTCCTTATATACACCCCGGAAAATTACCCCCCTATACTCCACACTATTGCACACGTCATCGGATGATTTCCCTTCCCCGCATAATAAAGGACCGCGCGCGGCAGGTTCTCGGATTAAATCTGGAAGATCTACATACTAATTACCCTAGTAATATAATTGGATTTATCCTTTTCATTTGCTGCCCCCGCTCATAATCGCACAATAAATTCCCAATTCCCGATTGCCGGGATTAATTTCTTAATAAATTAAAGTGTTCTTTTTTTTCCGGCGCTGGGGCTTGGAGATTGGGATTACTAATTTTTATTTAATCATGTGCTAATACTGCAGTGGCCTGTCGCCTCTTGTGAGGAAAGTGGCCGGTGTGGGGAGTTTGACAGGCATATATAGGTTTCTATTTGCGAGGAAATAAATTTAAATCGATTCGATCTACTTTCTACACAAATAATCGTGGGGTGGAAAGGGGGGTGGAGAGTGTAATCGGTGTTTACTTCCCTTCTCATGGTATTATATGCTTAGTATCACCATATATTGTGGTACCTTAATTTTTTCAACTTACAACGGGGGTTTTCGACGATCTTTATGCTGACTTTGTTTTATATGTACAGTTAGTGTATATATTCTTTCCAATAAGTTCTACATTCGGTGTTTCTGTAAAGAAACATAAATTAAATTAATTACATGAATAAAACGAAATAAATAGTTACAATTCAACCTGTTCAGTCTCCCACCCCTCAGGTTTGGGAATGTATCCTCCATTAACACAGAGTTTGTAAAACAGTGAATCGGGAGATGATAGAAGTTTTTCTGGTGTATCAAATTCAGAAATTTGACCTTTATCTAACACTAAAATTCTATCACTGTCCATAATAGTATTCAAACGATGTGCAATTGTCAAAATAGTCAAATGATTACATCTTGTACGTATAATTTGTTGGATAACATTATCCGTTTCAGTATCAATACTCGATGTGGCTTCGTCTAAAATTAATATTTTAGACGATGGAGCACTTTCATCTTTGCTTTTGCCTGTTTTCAATAAAACCCTGGCAAGACAAACAAGTTGTCTTTGACCAACAGATAAATTACCCCCACTTTCACTAATTTGGCATTCTAATGGGGTATCGACTAGATCCTGTTCAATCGCCATATTTCTAATATGCTCGTCTAATTTAGACATCTTTAATGCATCCCAGATTTGGTCTTCATCATATTGATCTAAAGGATCTAAATTGTATCTAACTGTACCTTCAATACATTGAGCATCTTGTGGAATAATTGATAGGTTTTTACGTAGATCAAATAATCTTAATTTACTTGTATTTAAACCATCAATTTCAATATGCCCTTCAATTGGTTCAATTAATCTGAAAATAGATAAAACTAATGATGATTTCCCAGCACCAGTTCTACCAACAATACCAATTTTTTCCTTTGCTTGAACAGAAAATGAAATATCCTTCAAAACAGGGTCGAGATTTTCTCTATACCTAGTTGAATAATGATCAAACTTAATTTTACCTTCGCATGGCCAACCTTGTGGTGGGGTAACCAATTCATTTTGAATTGTCTGCTCGTCTTTCTCAGGTGGCATATTACAATATTCAAAAATACGCTCACAACAAATAACATCAGATTCAATTTCAACTGAACTTCTCACAATAAAACTTAAACTTGATGTAACTCTCATTGCATAACTCATAATTAAACCAATTAATCCTGCACTCATTCTATGTTTAGAATATAAGGAGCCTAATGCCAAAAGTGATGTAGACAACGTGATTATAGACCCAATGAATTGGAGTCTTGTTGACAACCATCTGTTTGTTGATTTCATACAATATGATGAAATTTGGTTTCTATCGATATTCTCGGAATTTAGAAAGGAAAATCTGCTGCGTTGATCATATGCTCTCACTGTTTCACATCCATTAATAGATTCTTGAATCAAGGCAAAAATTGGACTCTTGGTTATACTTGTAATCCTCTTTAAATCACGGATGGTAACAACATAATATTTTTGATAGTAAGTATAAATTAATGATAACACAAGAATGATGAAAATAAATGCAGGCATATTATAGCCAATAATAATCATAGTTAACAGCGTCTTGATGATGGAACTAAATAACGCAGAAAAAATCCTTGGTAATCCACTATCAACCTTACTCATATCTTGACTAAATCTATTTATGATTCTACCCAATGGTGTGGTTTCAAAAAATTGAAGTGGAGATTTTAAGATAGCTCTAGCCATATCGGAATGTAATTTCTTTGACGCACGAATAGAACACAAGGTCCACATACACATGGCTCTGACTAAAGTTACAAATCCCGAACCAATACCCAATAATGCATAAATACCCACATATAAGAAAATGTCATTGTTAGAACCTTCCTTGATATTGTGTTCTGACCAATACATCAACCAATAATTACTTCCAATCTGCATCCCAACAGTAATTACAACAAGTGCAAGAGTAATAAAAATACCAGAATATGTACACGCCTGTGCATACCTTTTAAAAGTTGACCATTTGACATTACCTTTTTCTTTCTTTTCTTCAGTTTGATTCATTTTTCTATCGACTTTATCAAAATTATTCAGTTGTTTGAAAGATGCTATACTTGCTGCTTTTAAGGTTGAACTTGTACTTTCATAACCAATTCTTTGTTCAAATCTTGCCAATTCTTCACCCGTTGTGTCATCAACATTGACCCCTAGCGGACCTACACCTTCATATTCACCTTCGATAAGAATATTTGGATCATCATCGGATGATGATGATGGATAAGATGAAATTGATGGAGTATATTTCGGTTCCTTTTGTGGTTCAACAACTTGATCATTCGTGTGTTTATGGCCATATTCTTGAATCAGCCTATATAGTTCACTTGATTTATTGCTCATAATTTCCTTCAAAGTACCAGACTCGGCAATAGTATTATTTTCTAAAAGATAAACCTTACTGGCCTGGTTTAAAACTTTAATAGAATTGGTGCTCAAAATTCTTGTTTTAGAACTCAAAATACCGTTTTTCCCTAATACCTTATCAATAATATTTTGGCCAACATGAGCATCAACTGCGCTTAATATGTCATCAAAGAGATAGACATCAGCCCTTGTATAAACAGCTCTTGCCAATGATAATCTTGCCTTTTGACCACCTGATAAAGTGATACCCTTTTCACCAACAATAGTTTCATGACCATCAGGTAGAATTTCCAAATCGGCAGCTAATTGGCAAGCATCAATTGTTTTATTATAAAATTCTTCATCATACTTATGACCAAACAAAATATTATCTTTAAAAGTTGCGTTAATAACCCAAGGAACTTGTGCACAATACGCGATGGAACCAGCTATAGAGATTTCATAAGGACTGGAATTATTTGCAGATACAACCGGCAATTCTCCCAATAAACATTTTAATAGTGTTGATTTTCCTGCACCCACTTTACCTAATACACAAGTAAGTTCACCTTTGCGGGCGTCAAAATCAATATTTTTAAGAGCAGGTGCTTTAGTACCATCAATTGTAGCTTCCAAATCATTTTCATCGCCATTGCAATTAGTAATCTGTTTGCTCCAGATAAAAGTTGAATTAGAAACTTGAACTGTTTTTTTTCCATTTTTCTTAACTGTAGGTAACCTCTTAACCACATTTGAATCTATTTCATCTGCCAATAAAAATGAAATAATTCTTGTCAGGGAAACATTGCACTCAATAAGTGCTGTTATTAATGCAGGAATGGCAAAAATTGGATCAGATAATAGATCAAACAATGAAAGCGCAGGGAATACAATTTCTGGAGATAAAGGAATATCTGAAAGAATTGCGAAAGCAGCAAAGGTTGAACATGAAACAAAAAATGGAACACAAGTCCATGCAAAGTTAATACCTGCAGACAAAACACCAATTTTATTTAAATTCTTCAATTCTTTATCATCTCTTAAATATTTCAATTTATTCAACATTGGATCCTCCCATGCATAAAGTTTAATACTTTTGATATTTTGTAAAATTTCAGCAACAAAACTTGTTCTTTTATCCTTTAGGTCCATTTGCTGTTTATGAAATTTTCTTAATGATTTAACTAAAATCGTATTAAGTGGAATCATGATAGCCATGGTGATTATACCCATAAAGGTTGCATTTCCCAACAGCCAGTATAAAGACCAAAGACACAACACTAAACGAGTTGGAGCACTAACCATTGTTTGAACATATGATGCTAATGATTCAATACGTGAAACATCAACAGACATGTGATTAATAATATCACCTGTAGATCTATTATTTCTTTCACTTGGGGATAATTTCATTGCCTTGTTGTAAACAAGGCACATTAACGAGGCCTTTGCAGCTTGTGATACTTCGATGGTCATAATCATATATTGGTTGAAAAAGGCAGTACTGAGAATATTAGTGAGAAACATCAAAGCGGCAATTGTGAAACCTTTAATGAATAAAGGATTAGAATCTTTAACGTTAAAAAATTGAATAAGTAATCTTAAAAGTAGTGGTTGGATGAAGGATACAATCGACTCTGCCATGTCAAAAATCAAAGATCCCAAAACACCAAAACCAAATGTTTTTGTGAGAGCTAGTAATAGAGATGGACCTTTCGTCCCTTTCTTTTCAACTTCAATGTTCCAATTTTTCTCTAATCTAGGGGTGGCATATCGAGAGGATATTTTTTGTGGTGGGGGTGGCAAATCTTTTTGTTCTAACCCTCCATTATCATATCCTAATTGAAGAAGTTTATTCATCCAAGAAAATGTCAATTTTGAAAATACATTTGGCTCTGATAACACAGTTATATTGTCTTTAAAATGTTCAGTAAATTCTCTATTTGGCCTATAATAACAACTTTCCATGATAAAAATAGATGAACTTAAAAGTAAGGATAAGAATAATAAGAAAGGTTCCAACTCCGAGCCATTTGGAAATATTTTTTTATCATTGGATGCAAATATTTGTTGAATATATACCATTAAAAGTAACAAAAATTCACAAGGCCAATAAAATAACAATGTAGCGGTTGGAATATTGGACTTGGAAGTTTCAATCAAGTGTAAAGGGAATAATATGGTGATAAACTGGACAACTGAAAAACCGTATGCATATAATTGGAAAGTTATGCCCGAACTTATGGCCATTGTAAGAAATAAAGTTGCGGAAATGGAAAGATAGACTAAAATAAGGAAATTTTTCAGGGATTGATGTGAAGTTTCAGAAATAAGGGGTCCATGTGTCGGTATGAATTTAAGATATTTGATTAGTTGAAATAGACCCGTTATGCCAGTAGCTGCAGCTAATAGGGCAAAGAGTAGAGCAATAAAACAAGGAGAAAGTGCATTGGAATCTGGGGATATCAACGGTGAAGTTGGATCGCACCTTGTTGAATTTGAAAGCACCAGCATTCTCCTAATAAAAATGAAATTTTTGTTGTATGCTGTAAATAAAACTATTCAGCAGAGGTGACTATCATGTTAAAGGAAGCACAGAGAAGTAGAACTACAAAGGAAGAACAAAGAAGGAAGAATAAAGGACATCGCTTCTTTTCCTATTTCTTCACTTCTCGCTCCCCGGGGTCCCGGACGCCGTGTGACATGTGGCGCCGACCAGGTTGCTCAGTTCTTAATTCGATATATCCCTATGCAGACCTTCCCCGAACCGCTTTCTTCTTCTCTTTCTTCCTAAATTTATTACATTGCTTCCATTGCCATCCAACAATCAACTATGTCTGAAGTCAAAAAAGGTGATAAACTTCCAGAAACTCTAATTTACTATCTTCCACCGTCAGTCGGTGAGGCTTGTTCCTTTGCGCCAGTGAAGATCGACATTAACAAGCTTGAACATCCAACATTAATTGTTGTGGTTCCAGGTGCATTCACTCCAACATGTTCAGAAAAACACGTTCCTCCATATTTAACTACCACCTCAATTGCACTATTGAAAAAGGCAGGTATTAAAAATGTCATCATCTTGTCAACAGATAGCCCTTTTGTCACCAAAGCTTGGGGTGAGAAATTAGTTGCTGATAAACCTGAAGTTTTCAAGGAATTGGTTGATGGTTATATTAAATTTGCCAGTGATGCCGGTGGCGAATTGCTCAAAAGTCTAGGTTTAGTAGGTGAACCCGTTGATTTGTTTGCTAAGAATGGTTTACGTGGTTTACGTAGTGCCATTATTCTTGGTACGGGAGGTATTGTTCAATATGTTGGTGTTGATAAAGTCAGGGGTACCGTGGAAGCATCCGGAATTGAAGGTGTTCTTAAAGCATTGACTAGTCAATAGTTTTATTTTATATCTTTACATATATATATATATATGTGTGTGTTACTTATACAAACAATAAGTATTATTTAAAGTAAAATTTTATATTATCTTACAAACCAAAGAAAAACTACTTATTATTAATAATCTATTAGTTATTAGTTGTTGCTCTCATTGCATTTCTTGTTATCTTTTACACTGGGTAAGGCATTCACAGCCTGAGTTTTATCTGTATCTTTAACTACCATAGTTTCAACGACATCATTTCGCCCCTTCACTTGTTTATGAGGATGATTAATCTGCTGAAGTCGATGCAGTAATTCAAGTTGATGTCTATGTTGTCTATCAGTGTTCCAATGATCGGCTTTATCCAAACTTTCATTACAAAAATTGATGATTTTATTAACCATATCCAAAGATTCTTGAGCAAGAATCAACACTTTACCACTCGAGTCGTGCATTATTTGGTCCTTGATTTTTTCTTTAAACCATTTTCTTGCCTTTTGTTTATTTTCTTCAAGTTCACCGCCCTTCGTTTTCCTATATTTTAATAGACTAGACAATAATCGCCGACTGATTGATGGTTTCCTAGTTCTTTTAAATATATTTTGGTTATTAACTGTCATCGTTGGTATCTCCTCGTCGTTTTCATTGTTAATACTATCATCTTCATCGGAATCAGAATCATCAAAATAATCGTCGTCAAGTTTATATTTGTTATCGATATTCATTGAAAACATGGACTCGTTATTTAACATTGTTGCCCAATTAGTTGGAAGTTTTAGAAGAGCATCTCTAACATTTGATCTTGCGGGCTCTGATAATGATTGAGCTGAAACTTTGGACACAACATTGACGATTTTCTTTACTGTTGTCACAATATCAGATTTAATCTGTTGAATGTTAATATCTGGTTCGCTATTAGCCCTCGACTCGGTAGCAAAAGTATTGTTACCATCTAGATCTTTATTAGTTATTGATTTCTCCACCAATTTTTGACGTTTTTTATCGACACTCTGGATAAGGTTATCTATTCGTTCACTCAATTGAGTATTCCCCAATTTTAAAAAATGAATTAACATTGTCAACTTCTTTCGACTTTCTATGTTCAAGTTTAAACTTGACAAATGTTTAAGATCTTGTAAAGACTTTTGGGCAGACATTGCAGAAGTGATTGCCACTTGTTGGCGTAGATTTGGATTTTGTTTTCTTTTCAAATTAGACATTGATGAGGCATGTGAAGATATTGGTAGTGTATTCGGCTTGGCTCTTTTGTTATTCAAAAGGTCTAGGTGGGCTATATCTCTTTTCCTCTTTTTATGTCCGTCGTCGTCAGTGGAGGGAATTTTATTCATCGGTGTGGTGTTATCCTTATTGTTGGTATTATACGATAAGGGTATACTTGATGATTCAAATACAGTTGGAGACTGTTGCGTCTGTTTATTCTGTGGTAGAATATGATTATTAGAGGTATTTATGGTTTTTTCAAGGACATAACTAATGGAATTTGAAATTAATGGATGGGATATCATTTTATCAAATATTGTTGGTTTCAATGTTGAAGTTGATAATTCTTGTTTTAATTGTGGTGGAGATGATGGAACTGGCGAAGGAGAATTAGAGATTGAAGTTCCCACATGTATTGAGTTATCACTTTTAAGTTTTTCAAGGGCAGAAGCTGCCAATAAAAGGTCATGTTCAGTGACCTCTTCAGAACCGAGACGGTCAACTGAGGATATATTTGTGTTATTTTCCAGTTTATTTTTTTTAAATTGTCTACCCTTTGATGTTTTTGATACTGTTTGCAACTTCAAAGATGACAATGATTTTGTTGAATTATTACTAACAGTTGAAACATTGTCTTCTTCTTTTTCCTGTTCTTTATTATTGTCTGAATCGGTTGAGCGTAGCATATCGGTTATTTTCAATGCTATTCGTCGTTGAGAACATTGTTGTTCCATATGGTATATTTCTGGAGAAGAGTCTCTCAAAGGGGTTTCCAAATCTGAATGATTCTTGATCATGAATAAGTGAGAAATAATTATATGGGATATGAGGCTTCTTTAATGCCTTTGGAATGTGATCTTACTGCTTTTTTTTTACCCGCCAGGAGAAAAATAGAAAAAATATAGCGCTAATTTTGACAAGATATAATCAGGGGTTGACAATTGAGGATTGAGGGGTTAAGCTGGATATATAGATATATATATATATGGGTAGTAATTGACTTATATATATATATTATGGTAAAAAGAAGTATTTGATATAATCAGAAGTAATATAAAAATGCAAAGGAAAATTTTTAAAAATTTAATATGAATATTTTTTATTCTTTTTTTCGTATTTTTTGACAGATAATTCTGTAAATATGGTTGGATGTAGGGAGGAATCTGAAATTGGAAAATATTCCACCAAATATTACAGGGCAAGACGTAACTTTTATAAGAGAAAGGAAAAGCAACGCATATACAATGTACCTCTATAAGGATAGAAAGGAAAAGGAGCAAGTGAGTACGTTATAAAGGTGGTAACGAAAACAAAAAAAAAGGCCTGTGAAAATGGCACAGGCAAAAAGATAAGCCATACATATGAGTTTACTAGCAACAGCCCACAGTTAACGAGTAAAAAACAACAATTAACGAAGGTTCCCGATTTTCAGAGATCTGAGAGTTCTTCATGTGAAAGTGACTAGCCAGAGAGCTCAGAGCCTAGAGAAGCGATCACCGACTAACGACCAATCATGCCAAATGCAAAAGTGCCCATGTGACAATCAACAATAGCAAAAAATTTGGCAACTTCGCGCAGCGCCAACCGCCAACCGCCAACCACTATCTCCGTGGCGATAGTCCCAAAGTGGCAATTCTGGCACGTGATGCATGATATGGCAGAGATGGGAGATGTTGACGTCGTCGTGTATATATAAAGGGCCAGCTGGTTCCACATTCAACCCAGTTTAACTTCTACAGAGCACAAGCAACTCCTTCATCAACAGACAACTTCTTGATTCTATTCAGATGTAC
Organism: Pichia thaimueangensis; assembly: GCA_030569635.1. Taxonomy (NCBI): domain Eukaryota; kingdom Fungi; phylum Ascomycota; class Pichiomycetes; order Pichiales; family Pichiaceae; genus Pichia; species Pichia thaimueangensis. The sequence goes on along the minus strand of JAJMLM010000019.1, from coordinate 1,091 downwards.
AGCACGTATTTCTCAAGACTTCCTGTATTGTGGTGCACAAGATGACAAACAATAATTCCAATACAACCACGAAGAAAACGCAAAAGCGGAAACGAATACCATTATCTTGTTTATACTGTCGACGTAAGAAGATAAAATGTGATCGTCGGAAACCCACTTGCAAAGTATGTGAAGCGCATGGAGAAAAATGTGAATATTTTACAGATAGTATTGATCCCATAGCATCTGATAACGGCGTTTTCTCTTCTTATATTAATGAAATTGAGAAACCAGATACTCAAGATTTGGCTGTTGAGGTTAGAAAACTAAATAACAAAATTAAAAAGTTAGAAAAATCATTGGGTCAAAATATCTCCTCACCAGAATTTTTGTCTCCTTCGTCAAGTGGAACAACCAAGCGATTTATTGATGACAATTTCAACTCAAACTCACATGACAGAGAAAAATTGATAAGTTTGCATCAATTGTTTGACACTTTACACATAAAAGGATCTGATGAAATCCAAATATATATTGACATGGATTCTAGAGTAACACTATATTCTAACTTCAGTAATTTTGGCCCCTTTTCGTGGGCCACCATTGTTGCAAAAGATCCTCTTACCAAGCCTCTCTGGAATGCAGTCGCAAAAAGTCAAGCATTTATCAAAGCCACCTTTAAAAATTTCAAATTCCCGGTGAAAACAAATTTTCTTACTGTTGATAAACTAGAAACAACTGAAAAAACAGATGAAAAAATTGACCAGTTTGCACTCTGTGAAATGGTACTCAATGTTTTGCCAACTAAAAAGGCAATATGGTTGTCTATTGATAGGTTTTTTAAATTCGTATATCCGTTTATGCCATATCTTGATCAAATCTCCTTCATTGCCGATGTCGAACGCGTAATTGGTGGTAACCATCTTGAAGATATCGATCGAATGGAAAAGGTGTTGCAGTTAAAGGTAGTACAGAAAACAGATTTTGCCATCCTGGGAACCCTCATGCTTGTCATAATGTTTGCCTACGAATCGTTGCAAGATAATGTAGGCAATGTCATCAATTTCGATCATGATTCCCAGCCATATGAATATTTGACTAAACAGAAACCA
>JAJMLM010000018.1:0-73968 GCA_030569635.1 Pichia thaimueangensis | reverse complement strand
AATGTGATTTCAATTAAGGCATTACCTTTAGACAATTTTTCATTTAATTCCAAAAATAAATTAATACCTGATAACTCAATTGATTCTTCATAGACTTTTTCATCGAAGAATTTAGTGATAGCCAAGTAAATAATTCTTCCAAACAGTAAAGGTTTATCACCTGAAATTTCTGTTGCCTTGAAAACAATATCCAAGTCTAGGAAAGGCATTTCATCTTTGAAACATTTTTCAAACCAAATCTTAAATAAAGGCCATTCAAATTTGTCCTTTGATGGATTAATATCCTTAACTAACTTAAGGGCAGTGATACACCTTTCTTATTGAAGATCTGATAAATCGTTGTAGAAAACGATTTTATCACCTAATAATTGTGCAGTTAAACGAGTTGTAGACATTTTTTGGTAAATAAAGATTGGAAATCTGATAAAATTTATACAATCTTATGTTTTTATTTCTAGTTATATAAAGGTATATATAATATAAATAATCTTCTAAGATTAGATGGCAGACTAACTTGAAAATATCTGGGAACATGTCCCTCTTTAAATATTATTTTCAATTCCTAGAATCATGTATATTTGATTGACTATTAGTCAATCTGAAACACTATCAACTTGTATTGGCATCTCATACATAGAGGTAGATGAAACAGGTCTGAGAATGTTTCATTTTCACATGTTTCATATATTACCATTGTACCATCTTCACATGTTTCATATACTACCATTGTACCATCTTCATACTGTTCAGGGTTCGATTCCCGCTGTGTATAATCTGTAGAATGTCTATTCTTGCTTACGTAATCCACTGACTATTGTCGACGCGTCGATTTTGCTGTCATATATGATTTTTCATTTTTATCAAGAAGGGAAGTACTGATGAAAATGACTATGAAGAAAAATTCAAGGTTCGATTGGTCGCAAAAGGGTTCACTCAAGAACATGGCGTGAATTATATGGACAAATATGCCCCGGTTATGAGGTTTGATACACTTAGACTGGTGATGGGTATTGCTGGAATGAGAAACTGGAATATTAAACAAATGGATGCTAAAAATGCCTTTCTTAACGGTGACCTTGACTATCCTGTTTATCTACAACCTCCAGATGGGGTTGAAAAATCCTCAGATGTCGTGTGGAAACTAAATAAAAGTCTCTATGGTCTGAAACAATCTTCAAGGATCTGGTATCTAACACTGGCTAAAGTACTGACTGATAATGGTTATAAATCGTGTGTCTCTGATCCTTGTCTTTTCTAAAAAAGAAACTGTTTAATTCTGCTGTATGTTGATGATATTTTAATTACTGGAAAAACAACAGCAGACATCAATAAAGCTGCTAATATTTTGAAAAGTAAATTTGTCATGAAAGACATGGGTCAACCAAAGATGTTCTTGGGAATCAACATTAATAAACTGTCTGACAATAGAGGGTATAGTCTGTCACTAGAAGACACTATTTCAAGGATACAAGAAGATTTAAATATCACAGAATCACAAAGAAAACTGCAAACACCAATGGCGAAAGGTTTTGATAAAAATCCGTTGGATAGTCCACTATTAAACTATAAAGATCATAGGGCGTACAGGTCCATCATAGGTTCTCTATTATATCTGGCCAACACTGTTAGACTGGATATCCAGTTTGCTGTTTCATATTTATCCAGATTTCTAGAAAAACCGACTGAATATCATCTAAAAGGTACTGAAAGAGTTGTTCAATATATCATTCAAACTAGAAATTTCAAATTAACATATGGTCCAAAAGGGAGTAAGCTAGAATACAAGGATTTTAGATTTGTTGATAAAACCGAAGATGTCATTATTAGGGACTATCCCAAAAAGGGTTCCTTTGACTTGGTGGTTGTCTCTGATACCGATTGGGCAGGAGATGTAGCTGATAGGAAATCACAATCGGGTCATATTGTTTATCTCAATGGCAATATTGTTAGTTGGAGTTCTAAGAAACAAGATGGAACAGCACTATCATCTACAGAAAGTGAATACATTAGCCTGAGCGAAGCTGCTAAGAGTGGTTTAAATGTCAGAAATCTTCTAGAAGAACTTCAAATCAAGATTCCTGTGTTTGAAATTGTTGGCGACAATATTGGAGCTCTGACACTAGCTTCTCATAATACTCAACACAGGAAAACTAAACATATTGACTTGAGATATCACCATGTAAGAGATCTGATCGAAACAAAAACTATGAGACCAAATTATATCAACACCAAAATAAATCCTGCTGATATGCTAACCAAGTTTATTGATTCTACTACGTTCATCGAACTATCCAAATATATTAATTAAGCTGTTATTAGATTGTTATTAGATTGTTATCAAATTATTGTTAGGGTATTAGAAACATCAGATAAATAAAATATTACAAAATTGAATTTTAAAGTGTGAACATGAATTCAAGATGATGATGGCTCAATTGCCTAATTAGGAAACTTCAAAAACGTACGATTTGAGGGGGTGTAAGAAAGTCCATATAGTGCAGTGGTAAAGACCAGCATTATACTGTCGAGGGTTCGATCCTCGAACAGGACATGCGAGTCTTTCTGCCTTTTATTTTTATTTGCAAGTGCACTATTTGACCACTACAAATTGTCATTGTTGAAACCCATAAGTCTGAGGAATCTCGACATTCTCTGAGTGAAAAATTCTCACTCAGACGTAACGTAGTCCTTTAATCCTATTATCTCTTTTTATATAATTTACACTTTTGTATTACTTTATAACTACCTAGATTTAATCTAATTTATACTATACATAATATTTCATAATAATAAGATAGTTCCATCTATGAAATAATATTTTATGATGGTAACGCAAAGTATGAAGGTTATTTATAGTGATCATATAACAATAGATACACAATGGATAAAACATAATTGATAATGTATAGTGAAGTTTAACTTGAATAGTTTGATGAAAGTTGATTTTAGCAGGAATTTTGGTGAAAATACATGTATATTAAAAGACCAAGAATATAACACTTAATTACAACTAAGAAAAGAATTTCAAGAAGACAATGCATACCTGTGTAACCCATAGCTTAGCTTAGGCGCAAGAAAAAACGCTTTGTGTGGATGGCGCCAATGAATGATGTTATGTGTGATAACGGTAACAAGTGATGTACAAATAAAACAGGTTTCAACAGGGAATAAAGTCTGCTAGTTTATTAGTTACCAAAAACAGAAAGTACAAATGTACTGGGAAAGTTTCTTGAATTCATGCGCATACTAAAATGGTGATGGACGCGCAAGCGATTTGTATGCAAAGAATTTTCACGGTCACAGCATAGAGCATAGTGCGCGCAGAGCGATAGTCGCATGTGCAGATCGCCGCTGCTCCAAGTCATATAAAGTTGGACGTAGAAGGATTAAAAAGTGCCATTCTGGCAAAGGTTTATTCAGCATCAGACAATTGAAGATTGAATCTTTGGCTTTTATTGTTTTTGATGGATTGAACTAATACGGATTTTGGCTGGCGTAAAGGTGCACAAATAACATAATTATTATTGTTTTTGGTTTTTGTGAACGTGACTTATCTTAGTTAACTAATAGTTAAGTTTTTAAAATTTCTCAGAAATGAATTTAACCGAGTGGACAAACCCTTTTTTTTTGTCGCGCGTTCGATTCGCGGCTTGCAAAATATTGTATTTTCCCCAAATTAAGAAATACAGGATATTGTAAAGAGTGCGCATTGCGTATTATCGACTGTTGATAATGTTTTGGTTTATAGTTTCTACATTTGTATTGGAAGTTTGATATGATTGTTTTGGGTTTTGAAACTTTTCAACACTAGCCAGCATAAAGATCCACAGATAAACTATTTTAAAGTTGAAAATGCCTAGTTCTACTTACATTACAATTAAGGATATTCCGAGTTCTTTCCAAAGACAAACAATTTTACAATCATCACAGTTACTTAATTCGAAACTTCAATTTAAAGGGTATGATGAGTTAAAGTTTTTCACAATAGAGGCACCTTCAAATATTGATGAACTATATGGGCATGAATTGAATCTTATAGGTATAATAAATTTGTTGCTAGGGGAACTAGAGCTAGCTAAAAATATGAATATATCTAATGAGAAGTTGTTGAATGAAAGTAGTAGAGAGAAGGAACAGCTGAAACTAATAGTTGAAATTGCAGAGAATAACAAGAGGAAGAATGAAAGAATAATAAGAGACCTTGAAGTTGAAAATCTAAAATTGAAATTTAATGTTGAAGATTTGAAAGAGAGAAAAAAGGGGGTAGAACAAAGAGTAAGAAAAATAAGGAACGAATGGGAAACATATAGAAGTCAAGCTAAAAGGGATAAACGTATTGCAGAAATAAATCAAATTGAATTGTTAGACAAGTTAAAATCCAGGAAGAATAGAAGAAATAATGATAGAGGTATCACCAAGTTAAGGTATAAGAAGGATAATAGTACAGCATATAGTGAGATAATAATGAATCTATTAACGGAAAAAAATAATGCACAAAATGATTTTTTCAAGCTTTATGGGTTAAACAAAAATTTATACAATTGCTTAGAAAAATTGAAGGCAAGTGATGGAATGTGTCCTATAGATAGTGCATTTTTGATAGATAACAATGAATTAGATGAATTAATTCAGCCGATTGAAAATATTCCTTCCATTCTTGATGAAATAAATGCAAAATTTGTTTATATTTTGAATGTTATTAGAAGTGAACCTTTTGGAAGTGATGATACGTTTCGATCCAAGCGGATTGGTGTAGAAAAGCAGCGAGAAATACTTATGTTAAAAAAACAACTCAAAAAGTTGCAGGAGAGTTATGATAAAGTTGTTCATACTATGAAAGAATGGAAGGAATGGAGAAAGACCGGTGCAGAATAAAATTTGTTTTATGTAATAATAGTATTCTTATATTTTATTTGCTAATTTGAATTAATTAATGTATATCAGGTATATATATGGTAACTATTCTTTTAACACGATGCTATAAATTTAAACTATTTCCGGAGCGGTATAAAGTTGGTAATAATCCACCAATACATCATTAAGATTACTCTCACCTCTTGATGGAATAGCAATCCACGTTCTAAAAGAATATGTATCCCCCACTCTCCTTATAAATAAGAAATCTAACCAGTTTCTTTTAAAGCCATAATTGAATGGAAAGATTCTTTTGCTAGAAGATTTTTTCTCTTGAATGAAATCACTTGTAAGAATAAACATTTGTTCTAGACCTACTGTACGACATAATCTAGAAGATGCCAATTTTGATATACATAAAAGTGGTATAGATGTTCTTCTTATGGGAGTAATATTAGAAGCATTGGCGTTATCATTGATATTAGATACATCTGATAATAGAGACTGTGATAAATTTGCTTCAATATCTTCCAATTCACTTGCACTATCATTTTCATCTTCATAATTACCATCAATTACATCCTCAGATGCTTCAATTTTAGGATCATCAGTTGGAACTGAAGAAAATGAGTTTTCTAGAATAAAAGCCTTATTGAAATGAGAAAATTCATAAGTCGTAGTACCTTTAGAAATCTGAATGAATTGAACTAACAGTAAAAGCGATAACCAAAAAGCTTGCATTAAAACCCAGCATGAAAAATAGAAAACAAATGGAGAACCATAATAACCGGCACAAAGATCTTCAGAGAGAATGCTACATTCTCCTGAAGATTTTTCGGGAAGTTCATCAAAATATTCCATTACCAGATTAATCCAGGCAATGATAGCTATATCAAGGAAGAAAGCAAATGAAACAAAAACTTTATGATTTCTAACACCAACATTATTATTCACCCAAGGACAATAATGATCAAAACGTGCAATATTAAGTTTATGGTCTCTTGAAAATTTAGAACGTAAAGGTTTCCTGATATTTGAATAAATACAGAAATGATTGGAATCAAATTGACGTAATCTTAAGAGTTCAAAAATCGTTTCTGATATTATTAAAGGATCTGATTCCTTCGGTATGAATCCGGGGTCTAAAGTCATTGATTTTATAAAAAGATAAATTACAGCAGTAGCTGATGTTAAGATAAGCAGGTTGGTCAAATTTTCATCCAATAAAGTATATGGGACTAATATAAATAGCCAAAGAATCAAAGAAACAACAAGAGTAGCAGAAAATATCCCGGCAAAAAACGGTGTTCTCATAAGACTGATTTTTTCTCCATTAAAACATGGTTTAACAACTTTTTTCATTATTATTTGGTGTGTAACAAACATTAGTAGTAGACAAATGAATTTTGGTAATGCGCCTAGCTTTGATGAAATTATACCAATGGCACAGGGTAAGGTTAAATATGAAATAAAGAATGTTATTATTTTAGCCTGATTTTCTGTTAATATTTTTTTCACCCTTTCACCCGATATTGGATCTCTACTGTTTTCTTTCAAAACAGAGGAGAACATTGGTGAACATTTCATATCCGATGCCACATTCCATGCATTTTTACCATCCTTATTTTTGATGGTAAGATTGCATTTAGCAGTAACTAACGAAGAAACAACAGATCTACTATTTCCAACCAAGCCCCAATGTAAGGCAGTGAATCCATCATCATCAATTAAATCACAATCAGCACCAGCCGCTAATAATACATCAACTGTTAAAAAGTCACCCTGATATGCAGCCCAATGAAGTGGAGTCCTCCCCTTTGAATCGGTAACATCTATTCCATCCAAACCAACATCATTGTTTTCACTATCTTTTGCTTGATTTAATGTCCATATAATGTAAACCACCATCATAACATTGCTTGAAAATACCGATGCTAACAATACACCAATTCCATTTTTATCTACTGAATCAACTTTCACTTTGGCTTCTCTGATTAAATAATCAACAATATAAACCAACCCATATCTCGCAGCCCATAATAATGGTGTTGCATGCATATCACCAGCGGGAATATCAGGATCAGCACCAATTGATACAAGAAATTTAACAGCAGTTAATTTGTTGTTCAATGCAGCCCAATGCACCAATGTAATACCATCAGCATCTGTCAAATTTGGTGAGAGAGGGTTTTGATTTTCCGGTGATTTTGTTAAATAATGTTTCAACACAGTTAGATCACCGTGTTGAGCAGCTGAAATGACTTGATCCGTTATTGATTGAACTTTATTTTCAGTATTATCAATCAAATCTGACTTAGCATCATTTTCATTTAAAACTATCATTGAAGATGTGGATAATTGATCATCGCTATTGGCATCTGCATTTGTTGTTGTTGTAGTAGTAGTTTCTGATATCGATGGTTGAGTTACATTTTCAGTCAACTCGATTTCTTCAGTGTTTTCATTTTCAATTATAAGGGGCAAAGCTTCAGGCTCGTTATCTGTGGGTGTGCCCATTTCTATACAATAATGATAATAAATATATCTGTAAATGAAAGAAATGAAACCAAAATAAAGAACTGTATATAGGAAACAGATTTTTTTCCATTAACAATAATACAAGGGTCCGGTATAGTATTTTATAGACATATCATGCTTAGCTGGAAGCTGGACAATGTTTCAGGCGAGAAAACTTTGAAAATTACGCTGCGGAACTTTAGAAAGACGAGAACGTGGTCTGTGGTCAGTTGATAGACCGAGGACCGAGAACGGAGGCCTGACACTTGATATTTGACAATTGTTTTGGATGTTCATTCGGCAATATGCAGCGTTAGAATTTTATAGCTTTCATTATATTACTAAATACTGTAAAATCAAAAGAATTTAAGAAGTGTAAAGTATAAATGTGAAAAAAATAAAGGAGGATGCGTACCACAAATTATCAAAATTCATGATGAAGACATCATCAAACTTAATTGTAAGTTTAAGTTTTAACCAATCTCATAGTATTAGTATGACCAATACCTCTTTGGTGACCTTGGACCACGACAACAGTATCACCCTTATTGAAAATATTCAATTTGATAGCTTCTGTAATTGCATGTTCGACTCTATTTTCGACATCTTCAATCCAATTTTCTACAGGTGGACCAGTATATGGGAATGGATAAACACCTCTATAAAGATGACAGAATCTAGTTGATCTATCATTTCTAGTAACCATTAAAATAGGACAGTTTGGTCTATATTTAGCACAAAGTCTTGCGGTATTACCCGAAGTTGAAAGAACAATGATTGCCTTTGCATTTTGTTCAAAAGTTGCTGTAACTGCAGACATTGCAATAGTTTCTTGAATATCACAAGGTTTTGGAGTTGCTTCTCTGATGTCTGAAAATTGATTATAATAAGGTAAAGTCATTTCGGCAACTAAACAGGTATGATGCATCATTGAAACTGCTTCTAAAGGATAATCACCCTTTGCAGTTTCACCAGAAAGCATGACACAATCAGCACCATCAACAATGGCATTACCAACATCTGAAACTTCTGCACGAGTTGGTCTTGGATTGTAAGTCATCGATTCTAACATTTGAGTTGCGCAAATGACTGGTTTACCGGCCAAATTACATTTAGCAATTAATTGTTTTTGAACAATGAAAACTTGCGGAGCAGGGATTTCGATACCTAGATCACCTCTAGCAACCATGACACCATCAGTTTCTTTTAAGATGGCATCAAAGTTATTAACACCTTGTTGATTTTCAATTTTAACAATAATCTTAATATCTTTACCATCTTCACCTAAGACACGTCTAATTTCCCGAACATCATCTGCGGTTCTAATGAATGAAGCAAAAATCATATGGACTTTATTTTTAACACCAAATCTTAAATCATCTTTATCCTTTTCAGATAAAGCAGGTAAATCGACATCAGTATTTGGTAAATTGACACCTTTATGGGAGGAGATTTTACCGGAATTAATTGAAACAACTTTAATATGTTGTTCATCGACGATTTCTAAAACACGGAATGATAAAACACCATCATCGACATAGATAATTTTACCAGGAGCAATGACTTTAACGATATTTTTATAATCGATATACATGATTTTATCATCACAAAGTTCTTTATATTTATCATCAGTTGAGAATAACATTTCATGACCAATTGGGATTGGAAAATCTTTTGAATCTTTAGTTGTACCAGTTCTAATTTCAGGACCTTTAGTATCTAAGGCCATTGCTAAAGGTCTACCAGAATAAACTTCTTCCGATTTTCTTGCATTGTCAATAACGGATTGGTGATATTCATGAGAACCATGAGAGAAGTTCATTCTGACAATATTTAAACCAGCTTTTCTTAAGGCAACCAGCATATCAACCGAATTAGTCTTTGGACCAATGGTACCAATGATTGAAGATTTTCTGAAGTTTCTTTCTGGAGTTTGGGTAACATCCAAGTTCACTAACCATGATATTTTGGAACCACTTGACATTTTTCTTATTTGTGATGTGATTTGATAAAGATATTTAAGCTTTTGAAATTTTTTTCTTTTGACTTCCACAAAAATTTACTACAGGAGCAATTGAGTTTTTAGAACGGAGGACAAAGGGAGAGAGGAATTAACAGGGCAGAATTGAAAAGAAAAAAGAAAGAGAAGAAGGGAGAGAAGCTACAGCAAAGTAGAAAGTAGGGAGGGTATCTGATGATGTGCAGCATGCAACATGCAACGTGCAACTGATATACTGTACACTGTGGACTGTGGACTGTGCACGCCCCACGGCCTGGTCGGAATACTGACCACGGAACATCTTGTCAATCTTTTGTCCTTTTAGGTGGCCGCTCTCTGGTCTCTGGCCCACTCTCCGCCGAAGAAAGTGCGGGCAGCGGGTCGACGGGGATGTCCGTGGTCCGAGAGCTCAAGAAGCCGTTGAGCCCCTGCGGTGATTCTGCGTCGCAGACCCGTCGATAGACGCATCCCATGTTTTTGTTGCAATCAATTAGTGTTCCCGATTGGGAATAGCCCCCCCCTTCGTCTCTAGTCCCTTCACTTCCCCAGTAAGCAAGGAACGAGCTATAATTCGCGCACCGGGGCTAGTGCTATTGTTGATTGCTGCGGACCCGGCGCAACTCTTAATAGTTGCATGCATCATGGCAAATGCATTAAATATTGGAGCTTTAATGGGGAAGATCTGAGGCGGTTTTAAAGTGATATAAAAAATGTAAAAAGTACAATATATCTAAACTATACGACGTCTCTTCTAAAAGAGGATTTTAACCTGACCATTCTTATGTGGAGCTCTTCTACTCTTGTGGTCTCTGCTTGTCGCCGCCAGTGGGCGATACACGTTGGCCGAGTTGCCGACATTAACCCGAATTAATGCGACGATCGTCGCGGATTTGGTTTCGGCTATTTCTCCCTTAACCGTTCAATACCTTTATGCACCTCGTGCATGATTGATGTGCCCCCCATTCCTAATACACAGGAGAAGAAGCATCCGACTTTCACCTGATTGCAGTTTCTTCACTCTCTTTGTCACTTTACCCTTCTTTCTTTCTTCTCTATTTATTACTCCTTAAAATCTTTCCATCTTCGACATCCTACACTCAACGACATCAACATCACTCACCCCTTCCTATCATTCAACATGTCTACAACTTTGAACGAACTACCTCATAGTCATAGTCATAGTCATAGTCATAGTCATAGTCATAGTAGTAGTAATAGTCATAGTAATAGTCATAGTCATAGTCACAACCATAATTCTTATTCAAAATTAAATCCTCTGGCTTCCCCAGAAAAAAGATCTGTTGCGAAAAAGGCCTGTCTCTCTTGTCGGGAGAAAAAAATAAAGTGTGACGGTGAATTAGTCACTTGTTATCCTGATAACCCATCTGCAAAAACAACAACTTATAAAACTTGTTCAAACTGTAAAGCTGCAGGAATAGAGTGTATCTTTGTTCCAAGTAAAAGAGGCGGTAAAAGGAAGAAGAAATCAGATTACTTAATGTCTGGTTTAAAATCAGAAACTTCTTCAATGGTTTCGTTTACAAATGTTAACAATGATGATGATGACGATTATAGTGAAGTTAACATATCAAATCCAATTCCAACTATTAATACCTATTCTAACAATGATAATGCAGGTAGTGTTATAAGTAACACAAATCAAAGTGCAACTTATTATAATGATTCAAATCCAAATGCTTTTAAACTCCAACAGCAACAAGAACAAAAGCAAGCTTCCTATTATCAACCTCAACAATCAGATACTTATGATCAATTATCACAATCTCAAGTCCCACCTCAACAGGGTGCCATGCCTTCTTGGATGCCATACGGTTTACCAGTTTATTCCGATGCTAATGGTTCATATCAATCAACTTTTGCAATGCAACAACAACAACAACAACAACAACAGCAATCTCATTATTCCAATTCAAACTCAAATTCAACTAGCAAAGTCGATGCTAAGATAAATTCAATTCCAACCCAACAAAATTATTCTCAACCTTACCCATTGAAGGATCACATGGCACTACCAGGTGTAAATCTTAATGATTCTCAAAATAAATCCCAAACTTCAACTTTGACAGAATCAAAACAACCTTTAGTTATGAATTACATGTACCCTTATCAATATCCTTATTTTATTCAAGATCCAAATATGCAATTACCACCTCAACAACAGCAACAACAGCAACATCCACTACCACCGCCTCCTCCTCCTGGAATGCAACATTTGCCACTTCAAATGCAAATGCAAATGCAACATCAATATCAATATCCTGCTTATCAACAACCTCCTCACCCTCATCAACAAATTCCTTATTATCAACCACCACACCCTTTCATGATGCAGGCTTATCCTCCTAACTATCCTGAAAATCCTTATCAAATGAATAAAAATTTTATTCCTACAAATAATAACATTATTAATAACCCTCCTGCTAATAGACAAATGAAATTTGTGGATTTCGAAGATAAAAATTCAAGCCATTATTTGAAGAAGAAAATCATTAAGGAATCAGATTCTGTTGTTTCGTCAGGTTCTTCTGCCATTTCGGAAACAAGAAAAATACCCGCAATTGAGGATGGATCTTCAAAGCAATCACTCAATAATAACAATATTGCCGCTACTAATAACACAGCTACAACCATCACAACTAACACCAACAATAATGATGGTAGCAAAAATGAGGATGTTGACGATGATAGGGATAATGACTCATGGTCTGTTTCTTTAGCTCCAAGTGATTCTGTTACAATGATTCAAAGTAAGAGAAGAAAATTGGAGATGATGAAATATGACAATAAATTCCAAGCTATAAATGAAACTGACTATGATTTTCCTTCTACTAATCATACTAATAAGAATAGTAACAATGGATCACATAAAGCTCAAAGTAATGGCACCAGTAATCATTATGATAGTTCAAGTAATAATAACAGTGAAACTATTGATAATTCAAGTTTGAAACTTAATGCAAGTTCTGTTCCAACTTCCCATTCAAATTCTCATAATGCTGCGCAAAAAATCAACCCCATTCCTGAATATGCGAAAACTGAAGTTTCAACAACGGAACGTTGGGTTGCTGATCAAAATATTGAATTGAAAAGAAATGCAGTTGCAACAGAACAAGAAATGAAGAAGTTATATAAGAGACAAAAGAAGTATCAACCTTTACAAATGGATGTTAAATGTCCAAAGTTCATCAATGAACAATTATTGGAAAGTTTGAAGTTACCAGATATGCAAACTCTTTATAAATTGATTGGTGTTTATTACAAATATTATCATCCTCATACTTTGATTTTACCAAACATGTCTTATTTTGTCAGTAATTTGACATTATCCAATAATACATTGGCATTATTGGCTGCTATGTTTAAAGTTTCTGCTAAATACATGTCTCATAATGAAGTAAGTAGTAATAAATGGTTGGATGAATCTTATTGGGAAAATTTATACAGTAAAATGAAGGATAAATTGACCACATCTTGGGCAATCATCACCTTATTAATTCAATGTTCAAGAGGTGATGATGAATATATCAACAATTGTATTCATTGGATTAAATTTGCCAATTTAGATCAAAATTTGGTTGGATTATCATGGAGTGAATTGGAAGCTCTCAAATCAAATGATTCAATTACCTCATCCGTTTTACTTGAAAGAGAAATTATGATTAGATCTTATTGGAATGCTTACAAATGCCAAGTTTTTAGAAGGTTAAGTTTTGGTTTCCCTTATGATAGAGGTGAAACGGATGAATTTATCAAATTGAATAAAAATATTGAGTTACCATTACCTGATATTAAATATTATAAGGAAACTGAAACGTTAGAAAATTTCAAGAAATTGTACAATAAGAATTTATCCTTGACATCAATTAGTACTGCAAATCCAGATGGTAATAAATTATTTGATTCTGCATGTGCTGTTGTTTCTTTGCTTTTATTAGAAGAAGTTTTAGATAGCATATCAAATAAAACGTTATTTTCTTATACCATTTTAAGATTTTCGCATAGATTGAACAAAAATTTTAGAATTCATGATACATTCAAACATTTACAACCATACCAATTAGAGACTCATCCAGAAAAGGAACCCCACATCATTGTTAATGCAAGTAATTTTTCAAGTACATTTATGAATAGGATGACAGCATTGGTTCTTTCCATTGGTTTATGTAATCAACTGTTAGCATATGCACCAAAATCAACTGAACCATTTAGATCGCAACTTAATCCATTCAATGATTCTGCCTTGGTTAATATCAATCCCAATTTCATCATTGAAAAATCGAATGAACTTTCAGACTTTCAAGAAGAATTCCAAAATTGGACATGGTTTTTCAAAGGTCTTGATGTTGTCTATGATATGATAATATTATTACAATTAGGTGATGGTGTTTGTTCAGCAAAATTGGGTGAAACTGAACCATTTGATGAAGTTTTTGAAACCGTTATTGGTCCATGTTGTGCTGGAAGTTCTGTTGTCGAAGAATGGTGTAAATATAATACTTGGACAATGAATGTCTCCAACGTTCCTGTTGAGAATCAAGGTTGGATCCAAATGTCAAAAATGACAGTATGGGGTATGGCTCAGGCATGGTCATTTTTATCTTCATTGGCATTGTATTTGAAGGTTATTGATATTGAATTGGATGATTCAATTGATTCTGAAATCAAAACCAGAGAAGAAGAAGAAGAAGAAGAAGAAGAAGAAGAAGAAGAAGAAGAAGATGCAGATATAAATTTGAGCGAAAATGAAGATGATGAAAGAAAACAAGTTACAGGTGATGCAGGTAGAATCGACAGTGAAGCCGATTTCAAAAAGAAGGTTAAACGTGAAAATTATAATCTTGGTGGTACATGTAATATTGATGATATGAAAGAATACAAGAATAAGAAGATCAATATTATCATTAAGGCAACAGGGGAAAAGCTTGTTACAGGTCTTTTATTCAATGCTGCCCCAACTATCTTTAGTATTCTTTTAAAGAATAAAGAAGATAAGAAGAATTCAATGATTGGTAAACTTGTTGAAAAAATGAAAATCATCAGAAAATATCTTGGAATAATGGAAAAATACTATGGTGATTGTAAGATTGCAGGGGTTTACTGTGATAAAGTTTTGGATTATATTATTAGGTTAGCTAATGAAACCGATTAGTTAAATGGTTGTCAATTATACCGGGTTAATATATGGACTATAATAATTTTTTTTGATTATCTACCCAATCGTGGAAGCAATGGTAGAATTTTTTTTGAGTTTTAATAATTTTACGTCACTTTTTATTTTATTTTATTCCTTTTTCAGACATGTGACGGGTGTAGGTTTTTATATTTTCTATAAATTTTTCGAAAAAATAAGTGTGTTTTACTAAATGATCTATAAACTGAAAGGAGATATATGTTTAGAAATGAATGTAAAAAGTTTGACAATCCCAAAATTAAAAATATACACAAAGAAGAAATGAATGAATGACTGAATAATGAAAGAAAAAAAAAGGAAAATAAAAGCCAACAAAGTAGGTATTAAGTGTTAAATTAAACTTTTGATCAACAGAAACAATCTATTTGTATTTTGTGACCATTCCGTCACATTGGTTAGTCATAACATGCTGCTCTAACCATTCTTGATTTGTACTAAACTCCTTGAAACATGCAGCACATCTTCCCTTTTTATTACTTCTATCTCCGCTTTTGGTACCCGTTGGATAAACAAAATGCAAGGCTTTCAAGTGTGTTTTCAATGTATCACGTCTTGAAAATCCACCTGTTGGATGACATCTCGGAATCTTTGTGATTGATACGTCTTCCTCCAACGTTTTCACATCATTGGTACCAATTGATGAATCAAAATACGGACACTGTAATGGTTTAGCCGTGAAATGCTTCTTCTGATGTCTAGTCAAATAACCTTTTACTTTAAATGTAGCGTCACATACCGGACATATATAAAGTTTTTCTTTCCCACTTTTCCTATTATTTTCATCAAGGTCATCTTTTGTAGGTTTATTTTCCAAATTTGATGTTAAAGTACTATCACAATCTGTAGGAGATGAAGAAGAGGGATTTTTGGAATTTGAAGGTTTTGATTTGAAACTCAATTTCCTACACTTCTTTTTAGGCCCATTATCGTCGGTAATTTTGTTAATAGAATCAGATTCATCATCTTTATTACTTGTAGAGAATGAACCACCAAACGAAGTTCCCCGTTTATTACATGATGTTTCTGATACATTTCTATTTTTTTGCTGATTTGACAATGGTGACTGATAACTTATACCATCACTTGTAGCCGTGAATGGAGAGACTGTATTACCTTCTGATAAATCCGAAATGGTATTATATGCGGGAAAGGTATTAAACTTATTATTATTATTATTATGATCAGAATCATTATTACAAGCATGGTGAGTACTAGAGCTTCTCAAATATGATAACAAGAGTTCCTGATCGAGGGGTAAAGCATCTTGATCATCTTCAGAATCACTTTTGAAAACTGGTTTAATACAAGTACTTGAATGTAAATTTTGTTTTAAATAGTCATCACGAGTATGTTGAGTTTCATTGATTCCATGGTGAATATTTTCATATTCATCATCATCATCATCATCATCATCATCGCTGAATTCACCTTCTTGATTGGTTTGATGTCCTAGCTTATTTTGAGTTTTATAAATTTGTATTAATTCAGTGTTTCTAAGTTGATTTTGAAAATTTGAACTGAATTGATTTAAAATATCAGTTGGCGTTGGAGTCGACAAGCTTTCATTTATGCCAGTTGTATGGTTTTCATTATTATTATTATTATTATTATTATTGTTATTTGGCAAGACGAGATCAAAGTTTAAATTACAATCAGCACTACTGGAACTCGTGCTGCTATTTAACGTTTGCAAAAAATTAACATTAGCATCTGTCTTTGAATCAGTATTTTTGATCTCTTCATTTGAATGTCCTTGGTTCTCTAAAACTAAATGTTGGAAATCCCAATTAAAAGGATTAGAAGATGAGAATTCGTAATCAAATTCTGAAACTGCACAGGCCTTTAAAGTTTTTGAAGTTGATTTGAAATTTTTGTATACGGAAGGTTTTGAAAAAAAGTCTTCCACATTATCTGTGTCAGTTAATCCGTTAATTTTACTATTATTATCATTATTGTCATCATTGTTATCGGATAAAGAAACATATTTAATTAAATCAAAGATGGAAGTAAAATATAATACTAAAGGTTTTAATTTGTTTACCACAAGTTGAATTATTGCTGCAAACATTTTTTGATTAAACTCGGATCAACAAAAATTTCTTGAACAGGAGCAACAGTTAATAAATAAACATGGAATTTAAATGAGCAAAATTGGTAAAACAAACTTTTATGTATGTAGGAAAATGTTAACGATGATTTCTTTTTCCAATGTAATGGTGATAAGGAAGAAATAAGATTAAAAGACCTAAAAAATATATCGTTCAAAAACTTGTCTGAACAAGAAGAAAGAAGATTTTAAAAATAAAATAGATTCTGTTTTGATTGCTGGATATCAGCAGCCTATGAAACAGGAATCTACATTCCACTAAAAGCTACAAGCCCGATTTAATTTGGTGTCATACGTAATAGACGTACCTGGTACATGGTATGCATGCCAATTACACAGGAAACCCACCCCCATCCTCCATCCTGTACCGAGCCGGAAGCTAACTTGATAGGTCGGCCATCTCCTTTTGCCCCGGGTTTATTGCAACGTCAAAGTGCATTATTAAAACTTGCAATTTACCCGAACAATGTCAACTCATAGTTAACAAAGGTGGAGATCCTAAAGATAGCAAACTTTTCAGTGCCGTCTGGAGAGACGGCACCTTCAACGTGAGGCGTAAACCCGGCAGTCGCCGAAAACGGCAGCTAACCCCGAAAATCCGGCCATTCCAAAACAGCAGTCCCTACCGAAACAGGGGAAAACCCGTGCACCTATTATGATGAAGGCGGCGATCGACGGTGACATGAAATCGAACGCTTTTCGCTGGATGCCAGAACAATCTGGCAACATCTAAGCTGGTCTAGTGTCAATAAACTTCTCTGTGCGCCCGTGAATTCCCCCTTTTGGACTTCACAGAGCAAAACAGGCACAATTTAGGGACCCTGAATTAAAGGGTATGGGCGCACTAGATACGACACAGAAACAGAATGGCTTATCCAGCCAAACTGAGAATACAGTTTGTATGTCAAAAATATCAGACTACGATGTATATCAGCAGTTGGGACAAGGTACCTTTGGTGTTGTCACAAAGGCGAGACAAAAATCAACTGGTAGATTGGTAGCTTTGAAGAAATTTATCATCAAGGATAAAAAGGAAGGTTTTCCAATTACTGCATTTAGAGAAATCACAATTATGAAGAAGTTGAAAAATTTGAACGTTTTACAAATTGTTGATATGATTCATGATGATTCCAACAATTCTTCATTTTTTTATACCGTTTCTCCATACATATCATCAGACTTAAATGGGTTATTGAACAACCCCAGGATTAGCCTGTCCTTATCTCAAATTAAATGCTTGTTGAAGCAAATTTTACAGGGTATAAATTATGTTCATTTATCGGGGTATTTACATCGTGATATAAAAACTGCAAATATTTTATTAGATCAGTTTGGAGTTGTTAAAATTGCAGATTTTGGATTGGCTAGATTATTCCATGGTAAACCGCCTTCAACATCTGAAAGTCCACCCGGAGGTGGTAAATTTGAATACACAGGTCTTGTGGTGACTCGTTGGTATAGGCCTCCCGAATTATTGTTAGGTGACAGAAAATATACAACATCAGTTGATATCTGGGGCATTGGTTGTGTTTTTGGTGAATTATTTACTAGAAGACCAATTTTAGAAGGCAAATCAGATATCCATCAAGCCGAAATCATATTTAGATTGCTGGGCTCTCCCACTGCTGAAAGTTATCCAAATTGTCATTTGATTAATCGAAACAATATCGATTTGAAAAATAACTATCCAAGAACTTTAGAATCAACTTTTGCAAAAATATTATCAAATGATGAGAATGCTTTAACTCTACTTTCAGGAATGTTAGCTTTAGATCCAATGAAAAGATTCAACGCTTTAAAATGTTTAAATTCTCCGTTCTTTAGTGCTGATCCCATACCAAGTTCAACTCATGAATTATCCAACTTAGAAGAGTCTCACGAATCAGACGTTAAACGTTTCAGGGAAGAATCCTCCAATATTCACTCGAAGCAATCGAATAATAAATTTCCTCCTAACAATCCTAATTCATTAAATCATAGCAAATATGGTGTCGATGCTTCTGCTTACATGAGTAGACAAGATTCAAATATTAATATACCCAACCATACAAATAGTAATGACAATGAATATAGCTGCTTAAAATATTCAACATCGATATCCCATATGGATAACGCCGAAAATCAGCCACATTATCCACCCCAATCTCAATATAGAAACGCTAGATTACCAAAATACCAACAAAATCAAATTTCACAGCATCTTATATCTGATGGTTCACGTAGCTATAAAAGGTCACATAACAATGGCTATTATTCTGGCGGTAATCGAAGACCAGCTCCAGATAATTACGGAGATTATTATGATGGTGGTGATTATGGTAATGATTATGGCAATGATTATGGCAATGATTATGGCAATGATTATGCTGACTCACGAAAAAGACGCTCTAGAGGGAGATATGACCACGAAAGATATGATTATAACAGCGGTTATAATTACGATTCCGGGTTTTTGATCGATTCACGAAAAAGTGATGAATATACAGAATCAAGTAAAGATGTTGGAAAGGAATTATATGGATCAGGAAGTGGTAATGAACCAACAGGATTAAACGCATTAACAAAGGTGTTAATGAAGAAAAAGCAGAATTCAGCCAATAAAAATTTGCAAGATGCCAATAAAACTGAATCCAAAAAGAAAAACTGACCAATTTATAGCGGACACAAAAATATCCACGTGCTATTTGTTATTATAATTTTCTACAAAAACTATATATAAAATAAAATATTATCTATAGAACTCAAAAATTTAAACAACTTATCTATTAGTTAGTTGTATTTTTTGTAATTGTGTCAATTTCTTATTAGCCATTCTAAATAAGACAACACTTACGACAGTTGAACCTATAGTAATTATCCAAAACCAAGCATCCTTTTCCTCTATGAAATTTTCCAAGTTCATTCCATAACTGGCAGCTAAAAATAATAAACTTGCCAGACACATCAATGTTATACTTAATTTTAGATTTAACAACATCAAATCATTTCTGTTAGAATCTAATATAATATTTATAATTTCTTCAGTAGTACGAACATCATTTACACGACTTTCAATCGTTTGTACAATGGCATCACAATGTAATGAATAACTTTCAAGAATTAGCTCAACTTCTTGATGATCATCCTTTGATCTTTGGGTTCCATGTTTTTTCTCAGTGAGATACAATTCTGATAATTCATCATCATGGTCTAACATTTCATCTATTAAATCTCTAATTAATGTTGCTTTTTGTAAAAATTGGCTTAATTTTTTCGATACAATCAATAAATATTTCAATTTGGCCAAATCAATATCATTTTCAAGTTCGTGTAAAATTCCATTAACAACGGTAACATGAATTTGCATCTCAATCATTAGATTATCAATCACATCCGCAAAAATGGTTTCAAGAGCTCTAATTTCATAATCTAGTTTATCACCTTGTATATTTTTTAATTTTTCGCTCATCAAATTAACCAACTTGTTGTCTGCATAGGTATTATCATAATTAAATAACACAACGGAATCAGACTTGATCAGTGCTTTAATGTTTAATATACTTAACAAGATACTCTTCTCTCTGATAACAATCAAGGGAACCAAATCATCATATCCTTTATCAATTTTTCGTAAATCTCTAGGAAGCAAATCATGTTTTAATAATAGCTGAGTCTTTTGAGCATCCATAGACATCACTCGATGTCGTCCAGTTTTATCGAAAAGTATACATCTCAATAATGTTGGCGTTACTGAATGAGTAGATGGATATTGAAACGATGAACCAGCAGAGGCGGTATGGGCCAACACCAGATCAACAGATGATAATATGTCTGACGGGAAGTTTGTATTCATTCCTGCCTTGTATTTTTGTTTATTCACATCTAGATTGTCAGCATTATTCGTATTAGAACTATCATTTATATTTGAATTTGAAGATCGCCACGATGAATTATTGATATCACTGAAGTGTCTTTTAAATTGTCGTATTAGCAATGTTGACGTACCAATGGTCCCTGTTTGACTTCTAATAAAAAATTTATAAGAACCAAGTATCCCTTTCTGTATTCCAAACATTGTGTAGTGTTATCATCCCTTGTAGAAGACCCTCTATCTATTCCAGTGAAGGTAAACTGTCCTCTGAGAAGTCACTCGGAATAGACAGTGAGACGAATTGTCAGATGCAAATTCATGCTGCCTCCACGCCGCACCGTCTTCCCAATGAGGCAACCCAGGCGACTGCTCTTCGTTGTTTACATGCTTCATCTCTAATCCGTTTTTACCTTCTCCTGCTGGCTACGGTCATCGGCATTAGCCAGCAATGTATGCCTCCCCTAGTTACCAGGTGGATATATTCAACAAGGTCACCACATATAGCTGCCAAATGACTAGAAAGTTCACTGCTGATCAATTTGCGTTGTCGACAGAGCTTGGCAGAGGTGCTTTTGGCGTCGTATATCTAGCTCAAGACACGGTAACTCACAGACAAGTTGCAATCAAACAGATCGATCTTGAATCAACTCAGGATTTATCCGAAATACAACAGGAAATCTTGATGTTATCAACATGTCAACATAAAAATATTACTCAATATTATGGATGCTTCATGAAAGGATACAAACTCTGGATAATCATGGAATACCTCGGCGCAGGTTCTTGTTCGGATCTATTGACTGCCGGACCATTCAGTGAACAGGTCACAAGTTATATTATTGGCAGTGTTTTAAACGCATTACTATATCTACATGATAATGGTAAAATTCATAGAGATATAAAAGCTGCCAATGTACTTATTGGCATAAATGGTGAAGTTAAGCTTGCAGATTTTGGCGTCGCCACTCAATTATCAAATAATTTAAGTAAGAGGTTGACCTTTGTCGGTACCCCATATTGGATGGCACCAGAAATTATTAAACATGAAGAATACAGTTTTAAAGCTGATGTTTGGAGTTTAGGTATAACCGCAATTGAAATGGTTTATGGTAAACCGCCACTGACTGAATTTGATCCCATGAGAGTACTGTTCAGAATCACCGAAGGTCCAGCTCCTTCATTAGATTCCGGATTTTCTCAAGTCATCAAAGACTTTGTTGATTTATGCCTTGTAAAAGATCCACTGAAAAGAGCATCCGTCAAAGATTTATTAAAACATCCATTTTTAAAATTAGGTGCAAAAATAGGAAGTAAAGATATTCGCAGTTTATTAGAAAAAAAATGGAAATGGGATTTAGAATCAGGTAATATCTCAAAACCTTATTATATTCCAACTGAACAGAGATTGAATAATAATAGTCCTACCGCGTCAAATACAGGGAGTGATAGCGTGAATCCTAATGCGATCACTTGGAATCTAACATTTAAAAATGATACAATAAAGCATATTACGGAATCCATGAAAAACATTGATATTGTTCCCCAAAGTCCATTGATAGATTTTAACAATAAAACGATTAGTGTTGAACAACAACAGAAGGAAGATAAAATGAGAAAGGAACTAATTACCATTTTAAATCAAAGTTTCTCCAAAATATCTCAGAAATATAATTTGACTACTTCACAATATGACCAACTTGTCAAATTTGAAACTTTACTCATAGATTCATTTTTTCTGAATCAGGATGCTCAATATCGTGATATGTTTAGCAAATTCTACAAATTGTTTTTGAAAAGAATAATGAGAAGTGAAAACGAAGATCTGCAAAAGTTAACACTACCAAAGTATTATCTCTCTGAAGCAAATCAACTCAAAGATTTCAAACAAAAGGAAAAACGAAATACTAAAATTGAGTATGATCAGATAGAGGAATTGTTACTGCAGAGATGGGCGGAATCTTTTATTCATAAAAACAGCGCAAAATAATAACTATGAGAAATAATTGTTAACTAAAAAAAGAAGAGAAGATGAGATATACAAATTTAAAAAAAAGTTGATATTTAAAAAGGGAATAAAAATATAATTTTAGAATTCAAATAAAAAGAAAAGTAACTAAAAATTTTAGAATAAACCTTATTCAGTTATTTTTAAACCACTTGCAAGCTCGAAGGCCATCTTTTCAATTAAGAGCTTAGCATCACTGGTAAATTTGATCATTTGATGATAAGATTTCACGGGAACAGTACATGTTTTTTCATTGGAAATTGATTGTTTAGGTTCATGAAGCGTACTGTAAAGAACACCCATACCAGAAACATTTTTATCCTGCAATTTTTCTCTAAACTTGTTTGTGTCAACATTAACCGTCTTGAATGATCTTAAATTACGTTTTGGTGCTGCAGAAACTGTTGGTGCTAAATCAAAATTAAAATCATTATATTTGATGTTATTATCATTATCATCAATCATAGGAAGTGTTGATTTAACATCAATCTCGTCTTCATCGTCACTATCTAGAATAACCTTCTTTTTTCTTGGTGTTTTAAGTGGAATCGAATTAACTGATACAATACCATCTTCCGATCTTAATAATTTGAAAACATCCTTGATTAAGTTCATTTCAAAAATAGTCAATAACTTGCTAGTACCCAAATTGTTTTCACCTTCAAATTTAGCTGCAACTACCAATTTTTCAGTCAATTTGATCAACTCGAGTTCATACAAACGATTAGCACGAACAAATTGAGCTAAAATAACAGCATACTTATCACCATAAATTACATCAATGGTTTTCTTTTTGTTGATTTTTTCAAAATCCGCCTTGTTCGTTCTAGGAATGAAATCAACTACTGTTAAATCTTTTGATGCATATTCTGGTCTTGAATCATACCATAATTTATAAGCGGTGAAAATGATTGAAGTTTTGGCCTTCTTTAAGTGGACAAAAACCTCCTTGATATATTTATCAACTTCTTTCTTGTTGGATCTGTCGATCTTGATGTTTCTGGATTCTGTGCTCATAGTTTTTGATAGGATTGTTGGCTTGTTGGTTATTGTCGTGTTTGAATAACTTAACATTTTATTATAATTTATTCAACAATTTGGAATTCCAGTTTTTCAATTTAGTGGGATACAGTCAGTAATTTATAGACAAAATCGATAAAGTTTAGACAGTTCATCTTATTTCATGTGGCTGGTTTTCCCAATATTATCTTGGAGTGTTTATGTGATACATCATATTTTTCTAAAAGTATCTATTTTTAATCTTTCTATTTTGCGAGTTGCTGGTTTTTTATTATATTTTATTGGGTACTGAAAAAAAATAAATTAGAAAATAGAATTATTGAGTTACAAGTTGTGATCAATCACATTAGTCAAAACACGAACTACTGTTTACCATGCCTTTTTTTATTTATATGGACATATACTTAATTTGATGGTAATAAATGATACCTAGAAAGACAATAATGAATCCAAATTTAAATATTACTATTAGATGTTTACGCTTTTATAATTTTAATATTATATATCTTTGGTTACTTTAACCTCAACGCATTTTCAAATAGCCATATCTCCTTCTATTATATATTTTTTTAAAAAAGTAAGGTCAGAAATCATCTCAATTTTAACATGGGTTTTATCACCATTATTCTGATAAGTTTATAATGCTACTCTATTGATTTTTTCTAATTAAGACCTTCTGTACTATAGAAGTTTCAGGATAATTTTGCAAGGCATAAATGTATTTTTAAAAAAATATCATAAATCGTCATGTTTTTAAAAGGCAGATCTATATAAACAGGGGAACGAGAAAAAAAGATTAAATAATTGAGTCCATAAAAGAAAACACAAATAAATGTAGCTTAAATATAACGTTGAAAATAAAACAAAGAAATGAAATATGCAAAAAAGAATTACTGTAAATTAAGATTCCCCAACCTTGCCTGCAATTCACGAATATGACTACCTTTAGCAGAACTCTCCAATTCAGTGTGATCATCATCATTAGGGATAGAAACAGATTCAAAAGAATGGCTTGATCCAAGTGAAACAGGTTTTGAAGGTTTTGCTGGCTTCCTAAGTTTAGGAGGTTTTGGAGGTGGAACTTTCTTTGGTGGTGAATAAATGTCGGAAAAGTCTATAGTTGTTGCAGATGTTGATGGTACAGCATGTGATGACTTCATAGGTTTTGGAGGTGGTGTCTTTTTAGTTATTGGTTGGTCATGATCTGGTGGCAATATCATTGCAGGTCTCTCATATACAGACTTGGTAATGAAAGGAGCCGGAACTGGTGTTGATGCCACTGGGTTTTCCGATTGATGGAATTTTTTGATTGGTTTTGGTGGCTTTTGTTTGACAATGTGTGGTGTTGAAGTTGATATATTTGGAAATTCTGAATATGCAGGTGCAGGTTCAGGTTCTTCTTCAGATTGCCTATGAGTAGTAGAAGATTGATCTGTAGATTCTGGCCTAGCAATATGATGTGACAATGGAGGAGGCTTAACTTGTGATATATCCGGAAGTCTGAATCCGGGAGGTGTGAAATTTTCAGACTGTTCAGTCCTTGGTGGAATTCTAGGAACAGGTCTTGAATCCGAAACAACTTCCACATTTTCAGTTGATCCAGTTAGTGTGTAATTCAATTGATCAGTCGATGCATTTGCAGACCCGACATTGGATGTTACAGCAGAAGAGAAAGAAGAACCATGTGGAGATACAACCTTAGCTGCTGTGTCCCTTGCTTTTTGTAACGATTGTTCTTTGATTTGTTTTAATCTTTGTGCATCTGCTTTTCTTCTTTCAATTTTCATTTCCTCTTCCTTTGTAAGACGTGCCTTTGGAGGTGGTGCACCAAACTTACTCAAATCGAAATCCATAAGGTTTGTTTTAAACTTAGGCTCAACAATGGTTTCTTCATTTGGCTTATTAGATTTACCATTGGTCGCCACATTAGATTCTGTAGCAGTATTTGCCGCTCTCTGAGGCATGACAGGGCCCGAGGTACTCATTCTACTTGGAGGTTGAGGATAAGATTGAGAGGGAGTCGTCGAGGTTTGCGCATATTGTGGATAACCTGGTGTAGTCGCAGGAGTTGAATTAAATGGTTCTGGTTCAACATAATTAAGCTGCTCGTGTGGATAAGCGGAAGCTGATGTAGATGCAGGAATTGTAGCAGGTGGCCGAGAAACTGAATCATACATTAAAGCAGTAGAAGATGATGGTTTTGATTGAATAGGAAGAATTAAAGGACTACCATATGAAGTTTGCTGTGGTTGTTCTTGCACTGCTGGATGATATGGATGTTCATAATTTAAAGTATCTGGTGGTGTTGGTTGTGCCATTTCTGGTTGATCATATACCTGTTGATTTTGTTGTCCATATAGTTGGGGAGTTGTCGTAACAGGTGCTGGTTGTGAAATAGCTTGCGGCCGTTGTTGTTGCTGAGGTTGAGCGTAAGAAGATTGGACAGGTTGCAGAGTATATGGTGTTGGTGGTAAAGGCCTTGCTGGAGGTGCTGAAGCCTGCAAGGGAGTCTGTTGTTGCTGCTGCTGCTGCTGCTGCTGCTGTTGTTGTTGTTGTTGTTGTTGTTCATATGCAGCTGTAGGGGCCGTGGCTAGTGGAGTCTGTTGTTGACCATAGATATCGGTGGTCGAAGACTGATTATAATATGAAGATGGTGGTTGTTGTTGAGTATATGATGTAGGTGTTGGTTGCTGAACCGGTTGGGCATACCCTGGAGTTACCGAATTTGGTAGAGTTGGTTGTTGTCCATAGGATGGTGTTCTTGGTGGTAAAGGTGTTGGTTGTTGTTGTTGTTGTTGTTGTCCATACGTATTCATAGTTGGTGCTTGAGGTTGTCCACACGCTGGGGTTACTGGTGGAATTTGCTGTTGTTGCTGACCATATTGTAGATATTGGTTATAAGCTGGAGCAGCCAGTGTTTGTTGAAGCTGTTGACCAGACTGGAAATATTGAGGTTGTTGTTGTTGTGGTTGACCCTGTTGATAACCGACAGCTGCAGCCTCAGGTGATACGCCCGGAATTGCTTCTGCCCGGCCGTATGCAGCGACATGATGTGGTGGAGGAGGAAAAGATTTTGGATCCCTGTAATTGATTGTACCTACGTAAGACTGACCTGAGTAGTCATCATCATCTTCTTCACCTTCACCATCTTTTCCTCTTGAATGTTTGTTATTGTTATTTTTGTAGGCTGAGTAACCTGCTTTTGAAACCGCCTTGGTTGCCCTTCCTGCACCTTTCAGCACGGATAGACTACCCGACTTTATGGAGTCCTTGTTATTATCCCAAAAAGACATTGGCAGTGTTGGTGTTCCCCCAAGTGTACTCTCTGCCCAAACGAAGACGGCAAGAACGGGAAGATGGCACAGTGTCTAAGAGTTAAGAGTGTAAATCACAGCGCAGAGAGTACAAGAAGACGAAATTCGCTCGACATGAATCGGTGCTTTTTTATTTGTTTCCCTTCTGGGATTTGTTGCTGTTGTTGTTGTTGTTTGTACCGTGTTCCACAGAGACGTGCGGGCTGGGCCACACAGAGCAACATGTCTAAGATCTTCATTAACCACAACTTTAAGTGTCTCCGTATTATAACATTACCAGATTTTGACGATGATCCCCATAACATTCGTGATATACCCCGAGAGATGATTGAATTAACTTGTTCTTCCATTGACAGCGAATCAACGGCACATCTATTGAATCAAATATCAAGTACAATAATTACCAACGAACTTTTCACATTACCACAGAGTGGAAAAAATACAATACGAGGAACCAGTAGGGGTCGAATGATGAATGGATTGATTCCTGTCAATTCCAGATTATACGCAAACGGATCCAATACCAACGAACAACCAGATATTGAGATTATTAAAGGTTTATTGGAAGTTAAATTGAAAATAGATGAGCTGGAAGATATAGAAGACGAGAATGAGGACCAATTTACTATTCAACCAAACCAACATGATGGATCAAGCGAGAAATTGTTGACTGGTCATTTTAGATTTCATTTACCACCGATGATCTCGCCACAGTTGATAATCTTAATCAAAAGTCCAAATCAAAGCGATCAAATATCAAATCAACTCTTGTTATTTTTTCATGGAAATTTGAAATTTCTACCGGTATTTACAAAACACCT
Source organism: Pichia thaimueangensis (assembly GCA_030569635.1). Lineage (NCBI taxonomy): Eukaryota > Fungi > Ascomycota > Pichiomycetes > Pichiales > Pichiaceae > Pichia > Pichia thaimueangensis. The sequence goes on along the minus strand of JAJMLM010000018.1, from coordinate 46,269 downwards.
TCAGAATCAATTTAACTGCGCAATATCTGATTTAAATATTGGTAACTGTGCTTTAAAATCATGTTTAAATTGGTCTGTATTAAATGATAGATTAAATACTCTTGGTGGGATACAACTCTGGTTTGGTAAGTTTCAAACAAAAGGTAAACTCGGGACAATTTTAATTAATATAGATGAAAAAGATTTATTCAAATTCAGAGATATATATGATCAATATTACAAAGAAAAAGATGAGAGCGAAGGGAACGATACATTGTCGGTACTGCTATTTGAATATTTATCATCTCAGACTCAAATATCATTTGATAAGTTGACATTAATTAAACTGAAATGTCAATTATTTACAATAAGTGTTGATGGAAAGGTAAAATTTAGCCCTTTAATGAGTCATTTGGGGAAGAAAGCCAAAGAGGCAAAAGGGGACGAAAGGTTAAGCATATGGTGGATAATTCGTCTTTTATGTTCTGTAAAATAGCAAGTTTCGTACATTAGTAAATAAGTAATTATAAATTTTTTTTCTATATACACAATAACAATGGAATTATCCTAAATAATATAATAATATTATTTATTGCTTATTTTCATCATCCTGTTGCTTACCCAAATTTTCAAGTTTTTCGAAATCAACATCAAAACTACTACCACAACCACAACTACTCTTTGTTAACGGACTTTCAATAATCTTAAAACCTTCACCAATCAACTCCTTGACATAATCAATTTTGGAATCTCTCATAATTTCCAATGCTTCTTTGTCAACCATAACTCTACCACCATCACGCTCAAAAAGAGTATCGCCATCATCAGGTTTGAAGTCATCGGTATCCTTAATTTCTAAATCATACTGGAATCCATGACATCCACCAGATGAAACAACCAACCTTAATGCTAATTTAGGATTATTTTCTTCCTTTGATAATTTCGTTAACTTATTTGCTGCTGATTCAGTTAAGGCTAGTTGTAATGGCAGGTTATTATAATCAGATATCTGTTGATTTTGAACTTTCGTTGCCGTGAAGTCTGATACCGGGGAAAGTGTTGATTTTTTAAACTTTAATGGTTTTGCAGTTGTTGTAGTGGACATATTGGAGGTATTCATTGTAGTTGATTGGAAACGTAAAATCAAGCTAAGATTTGTCATTCTAGGGCGTACGACGCCGGCCATGGCCATCGGCCTCAGAGCCGGCCCTCTGAGCTTCACTGCGGTCTTCATCACGTTCATATCTGCCTCTGATGTCTCTTGTGGTCTCTCTTATACTTGAGCAATGCCCATTCGCCAACACTTTCCAACCAACGCCCAACCCTTATTCCTAATTACTAATACCTATTACCAAACACCAATCCCCGCCCCGGCGTCCGACCCGAGATCGCACATATACACATTTTGCATTTTTTTTAATTTTTCCATTTTTCCCTTTTACTTCTTAGATGCTAGATATTGTAATTACAGATTATACAAAGAGATACACGATCACAAAACTCAACAGACTGCCTGCCAATAGGGAGAGGTTTATCAATAGGGCAGTAAAGGCAGCAGCAGCCCTCTGTTCGTCTTCAGAGTCTAACAAACTCCCAACACACATATATGCACTGCTGAACAACTGTCCGTTTGTGACACCAAATAGAAATTGGATGAATAGATAACTATAATCTCCTAATCTGCCTCCCCTATTTTTAATATTACACATTAAAAATAGGGGCAAAAATATTATTCTACCAATAGAATACGTAATCAAGATCTTTTCTCGTTTGATCATAAATCTAGGATATGCACATATGACTCTACCGATTAAATCCCCACTATTCCAAACCAAAAATGCCAACGGTATAAATAACTTCTTCGAGAGCGTAACAGATTCAACACTTGATGCGAAGACTGGAAATATAAGTGTAAATGAAAACGTAAGTATAATTGTTGATTCAATATATTTAAGTTTAGACCAAAGTTGTTTGAAACTGACAAATTTGGAATCTTGTTTTGTGACCTCGCCTAACATCTCCTCTAATTCTTCATCTGGAATCTCGTCTAAATTTTCAGGTTCAATGACGGATTCATTCATTTCATCACCCATTTCATCATCCATTAATGGAATAAACGTTGTTTTTTCGTAATGCTCCATTACCCAAATTGATGCCTGTGCTAAAAGAGCCATGAAAACACTGGTTAAGAAATATTTTATCGCATCCGCAGATCTATCAACTTGAACACCAACATGTTGATTCTCTTCATCAGTAGATTTATATAAATCGATGAATGGGTTAGAAATAACTGCAATAATCATAGCAATAGATGGTAATACACCTGAAATTGCATTACCTACAACAGTAGCATTCGCATAAAATGAACCTTGAATATTGACTATTGCCATCAAACCGACTTGCGTTAAACATGAACCTATGGACGTCATTAGAATATTAAACATAACAAAAATAAAGTAAAAAAGTACCCAATTTTTAGGTACCAACAATATAGATAGGGTCATTATTGTGAAGATTACCATTTGTAGATAGTTACCATTTTTCAAACGATTTGCATAGTTAACACCTTTTTGACTTCTCGATAAGTAATAATTGAATATTGCCGATGTAATAGTTGAAACCGCCATCATTGTTGAGGAGTAATTATCTGCTAAAACAGTATAGCCTGCAAATCTATCCTGAAAATAGTCTGCTGCAGAAAGAAAGCAATTCCACGGCCATATCGATGCTATACCTGACAACAGAAACGTAACGTATTTGATTGTTGATAGCGTGACAGTAACACCCACCAGGGGGATTCGCCAAACTACGACACTGCTATCTGGAAAATGCAACCTAGCTATTTCGTTGACACCAGACATATTTCTTATTTCCTATATATTTAGTATCCACCCTTCAGGGTACTCTTCCTTCTACTCCGCTTAGCTGCAGCCGCCACTATAAACCATCCACCTAATCGCCTATTTATCAATACACACAACGTCCAGCGAGATCGTTGCTGCCCGCGACACCGCATCTGCAACGCTGCCGTATCGGGAAACTCCGATGTTCTGTTCTTGGCGACCCCACACTCGTCACAGTTCACCCTTCACTGGTTCTCCTTTGTTTTTGCTTCTATTCCATTCCAGACCTCTCCACATGTGTCCTAATCTGTTTTCTGCCTACCAGGTTAGAAAACACCTTACAGGTCTATTTACTGATTGTTGTATCAAGTGTTTTCTTTTTCAATCATTACATCAACCAATGCCAACTGTAGGTCAAAATTTTAGTCTCCCTTTTATCAACAGAATTGACAAAAGTGTGACTCACTTTGCCGTTTCATTTATTCCATAACACCTCACATCTATATCAATCAATTCTTATCATATATACAAATGCCATCATCTTCAATTCTTCAAATATACCACGATAATAGGGAGGATATCAACCAAGACCACTCCTATTTAAATCCCAGCAAAGAAAAGAACAATTCAAGCGATAAACATACCAATTTTGAAAAGGTAGTACAAACTTCTAATATAATCTCACAAATAGAATTTGGTGTGGATATTGATGCCATAATCAGAAAATTGGCAAAAAAAGAAACTAGAAAAATAAAGGAACATATAAGAACAAGAACAAAAACATTGGATGAATATAAACCAATAAAATTTTCCTTCGATGAGTGGGAAGGTTTATCACGCAGTGAGAGAATGAAGAAGAAGAAAAGGCAAAATAATCTCCCCAAGCTTCTGCCTTTTGAATTTCCAGGTTTCAAACCAGGTGGAGACATGGTTTATGCTTCAAAGCTAAGTTTAGAATATAACTCGGAAGTGCTACCAACCTCAAATATTGGTCTGAATAAAACTCTGATTAATCAAGATGAGTGTAGGTCTCCAGAGCAAGTTTTTATGTTACCGACACCAGATTCAATATCATCACTGTCTTCAACAATTGCAATACCTTCTTTGTTGTCGTCAACTTCCAATGTAAATAAACTCCCATTGCTAAATGTAGTCATCCGGGCAAAAGCACGGGCACTGCAAAGGATTAATCGTAATGAACTTGACTTTTCATCACATTTTTTTTCACAATTAGACAATTATGAATATAATGATGCTACAGTTGACCAGATGTCAATGCAAATGGCATTTAGACCAATAAACTTAATTACAGATGATCTTAGTTTTACGGAATCTGAAGAAGAGCGAACGGCATATCGACAAGAGAGAATTCTGGAATTATCTCAAGCTATTCTTAACTTTCCTAACGTATTTGATGGCGAATTAATTGGAAATGTGATTGGTGAATCATACTTTTTATCCGGGGCAGACAATTATAAAAATGTCTCCAAGAAAAATCGTGAAACCATGCATGCAAATATGTTTTTCTCAATCCCACCAACCCTCACAAATTCATCCTTTAATAATGCCGGAAAGGAAAATGATATGCCAACTATCTTAGCAACTGCTAATATAACTCGAGATACAATTTTAAATAATGATTCAAGTAATCACAATCTACAAGAACATCGGTATCTAAAAATGCAATTTAAAAAATATGAAGAAAGAAATTCAAAGATATATATTGGTGGAACTTTGCGTCCCTTGAGTGATAATGATATAAATCGGTTGAATTCAACAAAAGAGGCGACAAATGTTTCTATTTTCACCAGAGTTAATTTTCCCAACCAAAGGGTTGCACTGTTTATGTAGTTTATGTAGTCTTGTTTAATGGACAAGAAATTAGGTATGATATGTAGTAAAACAGAACACATAAATAAAAAAAAAGATCAGTAAGACTTTTAAACAATGTAGAGAAACTATATACGAGCACTATCGCATAATATGTTTAACTATATAATGTTAGGTTTGAAGAACTAATCATATTTAATATTGATTTAGTTTTAAGAGTTAGACCACTAGGTTTTACAATTTACCCCAACAAACAGATTTGAGAAAATCAACCTTGGAAAATTCAAACTCCGTAAAAATTATTTCACACAATTTGAAAGAAGATGAAAGAAGGGAGTATCTTTTAGAGATAGAGCATCAACAAAAAATTGTTGATGCATACGAGGTACATTTTTGTTTGACTAATGATATACTTTCATGCAATGATTGGTTCAGAAATATAGCTGCACATATGGGATATTATGCGCAATATGGACTTACTGTTAGAAATACCATCTTGCAAAAAATGTGGGAGGATCCAGATTATCCTCATAGTTTCATGCCTGTTGATTTCAATTGTAATTATTATTATAAAGATGCTATGTGCTCTACACATAGATCAACTGATACATTTGTTCAAAATTATCAAACTGTCTGTGAAAATGAATATATTGTTGATAATGAATTTGGTGATATGGCTGGTATTTTTGAGATGCTTGCAATAATGGACTTTTATGAACAAGAGGAACAACATATAACACAAAAACTCAAGAAGAGACAAGAGTTGCAAAGCTTGGTACTATACTTTTGCATTTATAAATGTCTTTTATACAGTTATAAAATTTGCAAATATTTTAAAACGTTTTCATAATCAAATGCAGTTATAATCATTCTCGGATCGGAGTCATCACTCAAATCTAAAGTACCATTAATTATGTCTCGCTTCAACATGCTTTCTCTAGTGTATAAAACAACATCACTTGTTCTTGGAATCAAGTATATTCTCATATTAGCTTTATATCTTGGTCTTGCTATTTTCTTTTTTAAAAAAGTAGTGGATATAGGTTCGTTACTAATAATATCCACATTATCTTTTGCATCCGAAAGCAAATCCAAATCCAAATTATTAAAATTCATGTCTTCGTTACCAAACAATTTAAACATTATTTTTAAATCAAATTCGTCATCCTCTAACCATTTACAACCAGGTTTAACAGTTTCCATTTTAAGCACAACAGAACCAGTTTTTTCAAATGCAGCCGCTCTGGTTATACGTAGAAAAGTATAATCTTTAAGATTAAAGATTTCCCGTACAGCCGTATCAATAGATTTATAAATGGGTATATTAATATCATTATCATCATAGCCAACAGAACTATAGAACTTACCACCATGTAGAGGATTTATTACATTCATAGATTCATCACCATCTACAACATCAAGAAATGTCACCGTCTGGCTTTTCCCCGGAAAGTTCCCCGTATTGATAGTTGTTGTTGTAGCAGATTGTGAATTTAGGTTAGGCATGTTGGAACTACTTACAGAAGTTGTAGTCTTAAATCTCCAATCAACAGAATTGTTGAAAAGTAATTCCTCATAAGCCAACATATCGTCTATTGTGCCTCTTTTTAAGACTTTAAATTTATCCCTAAAATCGCTATTAAATAGGGGCATTTTAAAAAAGTCAATGGATTTGTCATTTTCTGGTTTATGGTGGGACATATCTATACTTTCGGTAACTAACATGCTATATAGGGTTGGTAAATTTGGTACTAAAGTAAGCCTAACCTTAGTTTTAGGAGTCAAAGGTCTCCCAATTGATTTTTTTGTCTTTTTTGAGTCTAAAGCTGCTTGTTTCTTTGGTTGGCGATTTGATGCTTTTGTTTTTTGCTTCAATTTTTTTAGCAACTTCTGTTGGAAAGCTTTTACTTTTGTTTTATCTTCTAAGTCTGTCAGTTTTATATCTTTATTTCTGTGTGCGAGTTTAACCAACAAAGATATTTCTTTTTGTAAGTTGAACTGTGGTGACTTAAAGAAATATTTTGGGGCATTTGGAGTTGTCAATAATATACCCTTATTGTCGTGGGTGGCAGTCCGGGAAAAATAATTTAAAGTATGTGCGATTGTTATGGGTGTATTCAGTAATTTTTCAAATTCTATTAACTCATCGGGATTTGTGATGGTACTTTTGTTTTCTTTATGATTTTTTTGATCAAGTGGACCAGTTGTATCAAGTGGTATATTAAAGTTGCATGGGAATTCAGAATCAAGTGCATTTAGTTGATTGCTAAGGTGATTAAAAGAATACAAAGCATTGGGTACGTTTTCTAATGTCGGGTAATTGAAATATTGGAAATTATCGGCACTACTGCTATTGGTATTATTGTCTGTTTGGTTTGGATTAAACTCAGAAACTGTCATGGTATCATTGAAATCAGCTATTTTTGTATTGAACTCTGCTAATTCATGCAATGGATCGGAATGACCAAATTTTATATTCAACCCATTTATTGTGTCAAGATGATTTGGGTTGGCGATATATGTATTATTTTCATTGTTAAAAAATTTTTCTTTATGAATCTTATTGCTGTGAATTTTGCTATCATCATCATTAAGGTTTATATTGCCCATGATATATATATAATAATTATTCTCCGTGCATTATCCTGTGACACTGGAAGAAAAACAAAGATGTGGGAAATACGTAAAAAGCAAGAGTCTATACAACTGCAATTTTAAAAAAAATAAAAAGAAGAAGTACAGAAATGAATGGAATAACTTGACGTGAAGAATCAACGGTCAACGGTGAAAGCGTGCAGCGGGCTATACGCTTTTCATAAATATTTGTACCCTAATAACTTCCCGATCGGGAAGGAGCCCATGTGGCCCGTGCGGCTTGCCAATAATATTCCCGTATTAATATTTGCTGCGTCGATCGGCGTGGAGCACAGGGAGGCTTGGTACTTACTGGGGGAACACGCCACCAGCCACCGGTTACCGGACTTTCATCTGCCATCAGGAATCGGGAAAAGGACTAGGGATAAGGGAATCATAATTGAAGAGGAAGGTGGATATAACTACCAATTAAGAAATATGACACAGGTATTCTTATACATCCTACCGTGTTCCCCAAGATCCAACTGGCTAGCCGCCTTAGCAAAATCTCTTAATGTCGAGGTCAATATAATGCCATTTGCGGAAAGTGAGGAATACTTTAAACTGTTCCCATTGAAGAAAACACCTGCCTTAGTCGATTCCAATGGTTTCCAACTAACAGAGATTCTAGCGATTATTCAATATTTGCTTGCATTATCATCGGATAAAACCAAAGCAGGGAAAACCATTCAAGATCAGGCACAAGTCACAAGATGGTTATCGTTTGTTAACCAAGATATGGCTGACAATTGGAGTGGTTGTATTTTCATCAAAAAATCACAAGAAGAAAAACAGCTTTCATCTGCAGCTTTGGCAAAGCAATTGAAATATATCGACGAGGAGTTAGCGACTAGAAAATGGCTAGCCGTTGATGATTACATTACCGTTGCCGATGAATATCTTTTCTCATGGTATAATGCTTTTGTGGGTGCTATTGGTGGTGTCGACTCTACAAATCATCCAAATTTAGTTAAATGGCATACTTTGATGGTGGAAAATGATGATGTTGCAGCTGCAATTTTCAAATAGTAATATACCAGAATATTAAAATCTTTTATTAGTTTCTTCATGTTATATTTCAATTTCATGTTTAGTCTCCTCATGTATAGTCATACGATATCTTGAAATATATATTTTCGTTTTGTTTATATTACTGGCTTGTATTATTTCCGTCTTGGTATCTTTTAAAGTTTGAATGTATTTTTTGCATGAAAAAAACCAAAGCTTGATTCTTTTGGGGCATGAAACTACAGCTGACTTTAAACACACCAACAGTGTTTTATTTAATTTCCTTTCTTTTCAACATATTCAGTTGTTTAGAAACAATTTAGATTTCACTCTAATGTCTTTGTTAGCACGCCATTTATGGGAGAAGTTGGCCTTTTTGCTTTGTAGAAATTTATTGTTTAACAATGCCATTTCCTTTTTAAATAAGAATTCAGGTACAAAAACTAGCCTTTTTTATTTTTAAATAGGGAGTACATGTAGTGAGAAAAATTCAATCTTGTCACCTGCAATGCCATTTAACAAACTGGTACTTTATTTAAGATTCTACTCGTTATATTATCAAATTGAAAAATAATTTGATTAAAACACACACAACTACTGCATTTGAGCCACTGATTAGGATATACCACATCAATTTTTTTACTTGGTACGTCATTATAATATTATAATATTTATTTTCAGAATGTCTAATAGCTTTTCAAAACAATGGACTATTAGATTATGCTGATTATTCATTATATATAGATAACTCTAATAACCTTTTTGTATAATAAATGTTAGGACATGATGAAGTAGAGTATAAGATTTGGTTGACCAAGTGAAGAAAAAACCGCAAGAAATATTGCTACATAGTGGAAATGGAGATCGACCAATCATACGAGTACATATTAGAGTCCAAACGGATGAGAAGAAATTCGTTATTTATTGGAAATAAATGTGATCGTTGGTAGTCGCTCGGTGCTGGCTGGTATGCCCAGTACTTGACCTTCTCTCTATGATGTTTCTTAATGGAAACGGTAGCAGTTTGTATAGATTTGTGGGAAGGCCAATCGAGAAGGACAATCAGATTCTCCATCAAATATTTTACATACTACGTATACCCCCTTTATTTTTCAATAAGTTTTATACGTTAATTTATACTCTAGCAATAATCCATTAAAAGTCAACAATAAGTTATTAAGATAATCTAATAACCTATTGTGTAAAAACTCCTAGGAAAAAATTTACAACCTATTGTATTACTTGTTTACTAAAATTCTTAACATAATGATTATTATAAGAATCCAATCACCTATTGTACAGAACAGTTACTCGGCTGTTCTACCCAATATGTTATTAAAATAACTGAATAATCCATTATACTTCAACGTTACTAGACTTATTAAAACAATAGATATTAGAAAATACTAATGCATATGACATACCAATTAAATAAATGAATGTGATCCGCCATAATTAGAGTGCAACGTGCTTTATTTAAATGCAACAGTATCAAATTAATTCCCAATTTGATGGTATGACAAATATAATTCTAAATCAAATACCAGTCTGATAAATGGCTTTGCATGTGGCAAGATTACTCCCTTCCTATTACAGTAGCTTCATAATGGGAAAGAATAATGATTAGCCACCGTGCTTAAAGGCTTCCCTTAAAAAGGAACGGCGTCACTAAGTAATAGACTTCTGCAAAAGAAAATGATCAATTTCGTTGGTAATTGGCGTGCCAGCAAAACTGGTTAAGTAAAATCTAAATCGTTTTTAAATGTCGCTAAATTCATTTATGATATTTTTACCGATTTTTACTGTTCTTTTTCCACTGAACCTTTTAATTTTTGATCAAAAAGGCCCATCATTTATACAAAGATAAACTAAAAGACCCGCTTTTTCAATTGATCGAAACATTATATATGCATGGTATCACTCCCTGTCTCCGCTTATATCTGTGAATATTAGTTGGAGATTATTGCCGTGGAGATTTGAACTCATCAATTATTTCCACAGAGATTATAATTTAGTTGAACAACATTAATACAGTATTCTCTATATAAATACTTCAAGTAATCGACTTATTCTATTCTTGAAATGATTATTGCGGATTCTAAGTTCAATTCAATTTTTATGAAATATAACACTTTCTAATTCTATAAACTGAACCTCCAAGTTTGGCTAAAAAATGCTAAAAATATTACAAATTGTTGTTTCAACTGTTGCAATAGCCGCCGGTAGTATGGCTTATATGAGAACAAAAATCATTCCTATCCCGGATGACCCTAAAGCAATTCTTAAAGGTTATGGGGGTTGGGTTGAGCTTGCACTCACTAATATTAAACCAATTACAAAGGATGCTAAAATCTATACTTTTTCTTTCCCTGACCCTAATCAAACTTCAGGTATCATGGTAGCATCGCCAATTTTAGTAAAGGCTACTACAGCCAAGGGGAAAACTGTTATTAGACCTTATACACCAATTTCTAGTATTGAAAAAAGAGGTTCGTTTGATTTAATGGTGAAGTCTTACAAAAATGGTAACATGTCTGCTCATTTTGATGTTATGAAAGTTAATGATACATTGCAATTTATGGGACCATTATTGAGATGGAAATGGGAACCCAATAAATTTGATGAAATTGGGTTAATTGGGGGTGGCAGCGGTATTACACCATTATACCAAATTATTCAACACGTGTTAGGTAATAAGGATGATAAAACCAAAATTACTTTGCTTTATGGTTCAAAAACGGTTGATGATATTTTATTAAAAACGCAACTAGATGAATTGGTTTCGAAATATCCAGATCGACTTAAAGTTAAATATTTTGTTGGTACTTTGGATAGATCAGAATTGAATGATAATATTAACATTGGACATATTGACAAGAAAGTATTACAATCCAATTTACCTAAACCTTCATCAAATTCCCAAATTTTGATATGTGGTCCTCCCGGGATGATGAAATCTATATCCGGTTCTAGATTTTCCTTTGTTGCGGAGGGACCAGTGGGTGGGATCTTGAAAGAATTAGGCTACCAAAGCAGTGAAATTTTTAGATTTTGAAATATCAATACCGCTATTCTTTATAATAAGTGTTAAATAAAAAAGTGGCCAATCCTTTTCTGATTTTGATATTTTATAACTTTTTTTACTATTTGATAAATCACCATTATTAAGCTTTATATAACTTAATGTGAATGATCCACCTCATATTGAATAAAAACAAATTTTTATAAATAGAAATAAGAATGAAAAAACATAAAAGTTGCTGGCCCAAACATTATGTTTATCTTATCTGCCTGAGCCGCATTCACTATACTCTAAGACACCGTTTCATATGGTGAAATTTTTAAAAAGTATAGAGCCACAAAACAAAACTAGCACTAGCACTGTTTATGAGAAAAAATATTTTACATCGAGTTAAAAATTTTAAAATTAGAAGTTTGTGATTTTATTAATTCCGAAATTGATTTAAATATCAGCTATGCTTTTTATACTGCTAATTAAAGGAAAAAAAAACGTGTCTAAAACTAATAACAATAGCTGTTCATTTAAAAAAACCAAAACAATATTTACAAAAATAAAAAATCACAGAAATTACCATTACCGTGAGACGAGTAGGTAGATTCAACCTGTATTAATTCGTTTTTTGGATAATCCATACTCTTTTTGTTTCAACTTTTTTTCATAGTTATGAACTCAAGACAAGTTATATGTCTGAAGTCCATCAAGCCAATAAATCAACAAATTTTTTTGACCGGACATTTTGTTTAGATAATGATAATTATTTTGAAAAAAAACACAGCTCTGGCAAAATTTAAATTTAAAATTTGCTACTAAATTTTAGTATTGCTAAGCATATTAAAATAAAGACAAACTTCTTTGGTCAACTTTTCAAAGTAATTATTATTATTTGCAAACTCTCACCCCCTCCCCCTTCTCCCCCATTCTTCACCTTTTGGGTTGCGTTTATCAAATACTACTACTCTGTCAATAATGAAAAACGGTCTTTTTGATACTTTTGTTGAAAAATCAGATTTTAAAAAATTTAAACCCCATTAAGAATTGTCAACTTTGAATAAATCTTTAAAATATTTTAGTCCTAGAATCTCAAAGTCCAAATCTCATGACTTAATTGTTTTTAAGAAGGATTTTGATTTGAATACAAAAGATTTATTCCATTCTTTTAAATAGGTATGCTAAAAAGGAATCAAGTTTAGGGCCAAACAAAAAGGCCTCCCTCAAATCAATGGATTTTTTTCTAAATACCAAACTATATTATGTTAATTAAAAATCGTTTAGTGGTACCAACAGTAAATAATATGTCAAATAAATTTATCCATCTGTTTAGATATAGTTTTATGGACGATATTGTATCTGCCAGTAACTTTCTATTATGTATAGTAACTTTGGAACAACCACCAATTTATGAAATTGGATGCATTTATGTTGTCTAAGTATTGATTGCTGTTCAAAGTTAGTACTCAGTATGGAAATTTACATTCCAAAAAACGTCACATTCATGACACTGTATATACTATACTTTACATCGATAGTCTCAAGAAATTTATTTTATACTTCCAGGCCCTTAAACTAGAGGGAACAGTCAATTTCTGTTGTCAGTGAAAATTACTAAATGCTTGACGCCTAGCACCCAAGTTTTAGGTGTTGTTTCTGAATTAAATAAGTAATATTTTCATTATTTGGAGGCGGAGATAAGACTCTGCACGAGACTAAAACCGCTAACAGCTCCGAGCTCTAGTTTTCAGCAACTGGGTGATATATTGGCGCACTATATTTGGTAGGTTTTGCCAAATTATTCAATTTTGGGATTTCAATTGGTGTTATCTCCATATATATAGAAAGCTATTAGCTGAGACAATTTCGTTAATAACATTGTGTACAAGAGTGTTGCTAACTACTAGCTGATTAATATAAAATACAAATCTCGATTGTTCATAATCCATAAAGGCTGTGATCAGGGAGTATCTACCGCTATGTTTGCAAACTTCCCGATTAAGCAATGCCCAATGTCGACACTCGGCGAAAGTGTTTCCCAGATGGGACAGTGGCCCGTCTAAGCAACTCGGACTCGGGGGCCAGATTTTGATTACTGATAAGCTGCGACCATGGCATGCATGCACAAAAAACTTTTACAGCTTTATTTTCTAGTTAAAGGCAGACAACTTAATATTGCCAGTGTATACACTAATATATTAAGTACAAAGTATATATATATATATATAGACAGCCGATGTAATTAATGTTCCTGTAGTAATCTAAAAATTGTAGGGCTGAAAACACATGTGGCTTTAAACAGCTATCTTTTTGGTTATCTAAAAATATTTCTAAAGGATAATTTTTTTTTAAAACATTCGATGTATTATATACTATATTGATACTATAGATCTCATTTTTTGGGAGACAGCTTGATATATTTCATATCTCTTGCTATCCCTAATCTGGAACTAATGCCATAAAAATTTGATAGAAATATAATAGAGAAGTAAAAGGCACACACAACCTCTAGTCTCGGGTCTCGGTCCTCTTTAAGAACTGAACAAGGGCAAACAATGACTACCAACGATAAACGAACCAGAAACCCTTACTGTAGAGCCACATTGCCGTCAAACGTCAAACTGAAATGCTTGTAGCTAATTCGACGATCTCTCGGAAGAAGTAATGCCTCTCAAATTTTAAGAGCGGCCCATTTTCTTGTCGTATATAGGGCTTTTTTCTTTTTTTCTTTTTCCCTTTTTTCTTTTTTTCCGCTGCATTGAGGGGCCAACCACCTTTATTTTCCCTGGAAGATTTATTGCAGACTCGATAAGGCCTAACTTATGTATACGGTTGTTATATAGCCGAAGAGTTTGATTATTTCAGGTTTATGGACTTAATGATAGAATCCTTTAAATGAATTTTTATAGATCTTAATATTACGAATTGGGTAACAGAGGAAATTGCTATTAAGTCTAATAATTACGCGTTAACTCTCATGAACTTTCGGCTTCCACTGGCCTAGAGAAAAACTTTCTGTTTATCTCATTTTATGTCTTCATATCTTTAGACGTGCAATTTACACATCGAGGCAACAATAGAAATTTGTTATCAGTAGTATTATATGGTACATGCATAGCATAATTTTGTTGGTTTCTTTTTCCTTTTTACATTTACTGCTATATGCTATTGCTTTTCCTTTTAAAGAACTTCATTTCCCTCCTCCTTTTCTATTGATTTTTTTTTACTTCCGGTTCTAAATTATTTTTCTTTCAACTCTCACACAGCTTTTTTTTTCTATTTCTTGTTTTTTTCATAAACAACTCAACCTACATTAAAAATATGTCCTTTTTCAAAAACAAATTAAAAGGTGAAAAAAGTGAGATTGAAGAACGTACAAACTCTTTCGATGCTCCACCACTTGAACCACTGAATTCCAACAAATCTATTCAAATCGATCAACATGGTGAAGTTGTCGAAGACCAAGTTTTAGCTAGAGATTTTAAGGCAAGACATGTCTCCATGATGGCCGTTGCCAGTGCTATCGGTACTGGTTTGATTATTGGTTCCGGTACCGCTTATCAAAAGGGTGGTGCTGCCTCTTTATTTATTGGTTATTCTTTTACAGGTTGTATTTTAATTATTGTTTTATTCTCACTTGGTGAAATGGCTGCAATGTGTCCAATGGACAAGGCTTTCTCCGGTTATTGTACAAGATTTTGTGATAAGGCTTTAGGTTTTGCAGCTGGTTGGAACTATTTTTTTAATTATGCATTGACTTTAGCTTCTGAACTTTCTGCTATTGGTGTCATTATACAATTTTGGAGACCAGACTTGAATTCTGGTATCTTTGTTGCCGTCTTTCTTGTTGTCGTTACATTGAGTAACTACTTGAGTGTTCGTGTTTATGGTGAAATTGAATTTTGGGTTTCTATTGTTAAATTAGTTACTTTGGCCATTTGTTTTATTATGTGTTTAGTTATCAGTTGTGGTGGTGGTCCAGACCATCAAACTGTTGGTTTCCAATACTGGCGTCATGGTGATGCATTCTTGGAATACTTGGTCTCTGGTAGTACTGGTAAATTTATCGGTTGGTGGGCATGTGTTATTCAAGCCGTTTTCGCATATGCAGGTTCCGAATGTATTGGTATCATTTTCGGTGAAGCTCCAGATCCAAGAAAGGTTGTTCCAAAGGCCACCAAACAAGTTTTTGTCAGAATTTGTGGTGTTTATATTCTTGGTGTTTTTCTGTTAAGTATTGCTGTTTCTCCAACTAATCCAAGATTCACTACTGCTTCCCATAATGCAGGTGCATCTCCATTCGTTGTTGCTATTGAAACTTCAGGTATTAAAGTTTTACCATCATTTGTCAATGCATGTTTGTTATTCTTTGTTGGTGGTGCTGCAAACTCTGATATTTATTTAGGTTCCCGTTCTCTTTATGGTTTAGCAAGAGATGGTATGGCACCAAAGATCTTCTTAAAGTTAAACAGGTTTGGTGTTCCATATTATGCATGTTTATTCAACGCCTTATTTGGTTTATTAGCATTCATGAGTACGACCACCAGTGCAAGTACAATTTTTGGTTACTTAACATCTGCAGTCTCTGTGTTTTCACTATTAACTTGGTTAAACATTTTAATTTCTTACATTACCTTCTACCATGCAACTGAATTCCAGCAAATTCCAAGAAAAGATATTCCATTCAGAATGTGGGGTCAACCTTACACTTCATATGTTGCAATCTTCTTTGTTATTATCATCATTTTCTTCAATGGTTATGATGCATTTGTTACTACTTGGGATTATAAGGAATTCCTTACTTGTTATGTAGGTGTTTTTATCTACTTGGCAATGGTTCTCGGTTACAAGTTCATTATGAAAACCAAAAGAGTTACAAGAGCGAATGCCAAGATTTATAACTATGTTGAACATGTTATTTCGGACGATGAACAAATTGATGCCAGAATTGGATCAATCACATCACAAACTGAATCTTCCCAAGAAAAGGTTTGATTTCTATTGTTCTAATCTATACATTCGTACTTATTTTTATACTTCAAGTTTTCCACTCTCACTATTTTTTTCACATTTACATATTTTTCATATTTATTTTTCCTTCCTAAATTGCTTATCACAACTTTGTGTACATCCATCAATATTAATACTTAATTTTTAATTCTTAATTTTTAATTCTTATTTCTTAATTTTCCAAATTCGATACATGATACGTATTAATACCTGATCATGCTTCACACTTCACACAAAAGGTCTACCGACGCGGCGACGCGAAGAAAACGGCAGAAACAAGAAATCAGGAAATAGGCAAAACAGTATTACGTGTTGTTTGATTTTTCGAGTTTGGGTATATCTATTTTCCCCCTTTCCATCATTCCCATTCACTTTCGAACCCTTCAAACATTTAATTTTCCACAATAAACACACAAGACCATGAAGTCTGCATTTCTTTTCACTTTTCTCTTTATATATCAAGCATTTGCCCACATTGCATTGCTACCACCAAGGGGGAAAGAATGTTTTTTTGAAAACCTGAAAAGTCAAGATGAATTATCGGTTTCTTTTCAAGTCGGTGATAGAGATAAGGATGCAACAGAGCAATTACATTGTGATTTTTGGGTCCAATCTCCATCTGGCAAGATCCTGAAGTCATTAACGGATGCGTCCCATGCATCCGTTCAAATCAAAGCTGAAGAAAATGGTAAACACATTTATTGTTTCTCTAATGAAGACTCAAACATGCAAACTAAGGACGTCTCTTTCAACGTTCATGGTGTCGTATACGTTGATGTCAATGATAATTCTGGCGATAATTTAGAATCAAGTATTAGAAAGTTGTTAGAACTGGTTTATGATGTTAAAAACGAACAAAATTATATTGTCGTCAGAGAAAGAACTCACAGAAACACGGCCGAATCTACAAACTCAAGAGTTAAATACTGGTCTGTCATCCAGTTGATTGTCGTTATTGTCAACTCTCTTTTCCAGGTCTTTTACCTTAAAAGATTCTTTGAAGTCAAATCTGCTGTATAATGTCTAATCCACACTATATATAACCTGTAACCCCTAATAAAATACCACTAAACCTGTGCACCACATGCTACTCGCCGCTCTTATGTTACGTTTGTCTCTGGAATCGTGAAGTATGAAGAATGAACACTATCCCCATATAACTAATAACTTCATCATTACACACAGACATCCACGAACGGAAAAATAACCTCACAATCATAACGAAATGTCCTTACAAGAAACAAAACCTTTCCCTACACTCACCCCTGTACAATTTTCACCAAGTCTTCTAGACTCCTTAGATAAGTCAACCGAATCTTCAATAACTAGACAAGAGCGTCAGTCTCAAGCAATTGCCAAACAAGTTGGTCAAAATTTGGATAATTTATTGAAGGAAAAGTCAGAAAAATTGGATTCCAAAATTAATTCAAAATTATTAGCTCCACCATCTAATGTTGATTCCGAAAAATACAAAGGTTCCCCTGAATTAAATTCCAAATTAGATTCAATTTACAAAAACTTGCAACAATCCGCTGAGGCTAAAATAGCAAAATCGAGTGATGTTTTATCAGCCGAAAAGGATGTCACCCACTGTCTTTTGAAAAACAAGGGTACTCCTTTAAATTGTTGGGATGAAGTTCAAAAATTCAAAAAACTCGCAGGTAATCCTTAATCCCTTTCCGTTTTCTTCACTATTTATTGTTTATAAACACGACACATATCTTATAGTATTATGCTATTTAATCCTTTTATCTATTATCAATTCATCTCTTATAGATCTATAATTTGTTTTATATTTGTAAAAATATAACAACTACATATATATTACCAAAAGAAGAAGAAGAAGAATAAGAAGATAACAATAAACAAATTAAATAAAATTAAACAATTTTCTAAATTCCGACACCTTTGTAGATTAAAATTAAGGCAGAATCACCTTCACTACCACCTGCCAATGATGCAATTCTTTCCTTGTTCACAACCGTTACAATATCATCATTGAATTTATACCATTTTTCACCAGTTAGATCATCTTGATCCTTAATAAATGCTTGATAATGCCCAGAATCGGCACTCGCACCTTGATGTGCAATTATACCTGTTAATTCATAAAGACTTGATGGGTTTTCACCTACTTTATTATCGGAATTTGGTAAACTCTTAATCATCTCTTTGAATTTTTCATTACATTTAACTCTCATATCTTTCATATCCTTATTTAATTTTTCATACTGTTCTCTGGTTGTTAATTCTTGGTTAGGTTTTAATTTTTTTAATTGTCTGAATTCTTCTTCATTTTCTTTTTCAACTTTAGAAATCGCATCTCTTGCTTTAATTAACCCTTCTCTTTCTCCTTCATCAACCAAATCCATAACATCTAATTGGAATGGGAATTGAACTTTCCTCATAATTTTTGCCTTTTTACCGGTTTCTCTTTTCCAATAAAATCTAACAAAATGAACTGTTAAGTATTTAGGCAATCTGGTGATTTTTCTAGTGATCTCATAGTTGGCATTTCTATTCAAATTATCATTGTGCTTTTCAATGGTTTCCTTTAACCCATTTTTCAATCCATCATGTAAAAAGTTGACATGGCTATTAATATGACAATTCAATTTTAAAGAATCTTCAAATCCATATGTGACTTCAACGCTTGGATCTTCTAAACATTTTGTTTCTGTCTTCAATTGAATTTCAAAATATTTCTTCAGCGATGGGAATTTTTCTAAAACTGCATGTAAAATTTGTGAGTATGCTTCCTCTGCATCTTGTTGCTTATAGAATCCCTCGGGTGATCTTTCTTGAAATTGTGGGAATGCATTTCTAACAGAGGCCAAAAAATTTAATGGTGTAACTTTCTTTTCATCATCAGAATCCATTTTTTGAAATAATGATTTCATGTTACTAACCAAGGCACTTTGTGTATCATTGACATTGTCACCAATATTGGAAGTTTTCAATTCATTCTTGACTTCATCAATAGTATGCAACAACTGGATACTGGAATTCAAATAACAGGTGTTACCCAAATTGGTCAATCCTGATGGCAAATCCATTTGTGATGAGTTGATAATCGCAGTACCGTTCTTACCTTTCCTATCTTCAATAAATTGAATTTCACCAACATCTTCCTTTTTAATAACATCTTCCAATGGTGTACCTAAAACCATGACAACTTGATTTGGTTTGAATCCAACCTTGCCTAATTCTACATCATCCTTCAATGGCCCCCCACGGACCAGAATCTTCTGTCTTTCTGGTGGAACGTTTGTAACTGATGATATTTGCAGCTTCAAAGTCAGACCAGTTTCATTTGGGTCAACATCAACAGGATAGGTCTTACCTGCGTGTTTAATCTTGATAGGTATACTTGCACTCATTATTACTCTTCGTTCAATTGTTGCTACCGACGATTCTCCCCCTAATACGACACATCGGTCAGGCCAAGTCTTTATCCCCCACCTTCCTTCTTCATCACCGATCTGCATGTCTTGCTTTGCCACTCACCAATCTTCCAGCCCTCGGCGGTTACCGATTACGTCAGCCCGACGCGTCATTACTGTAATGTAACATATAACCCCTAATCACTATACGTATTTACCTTCTACAATATCTATAAACTATATAAACTATATCAACTACACTACAATTACATCTCCACTTCCACATTTCCACTGATCTTTACACCAGAGTTCTCTCCTGCATGGCTCACTGGAACAATAGTTTCTATCTTGATTTCCGGCATATTCCCCTCTGGGCCAAACGGAATATCATGTAATGGATCCTTATCATTCAGTAAATATCGTAAAATGATTTTACATCCATCCTTTGATAAAACTAACGAGTTTTCATTACATTGCATACCAGCACAACAGACAGGACATCCAAAAGAACAAGGACAATCTTCGACAATTTTCAACGTTTCTTGTAAAATGAGCTCTGCACATTCATATACCCTTGCACTCAGTCCATTCCCCTGCCTACCACCTTTATTATCGAATAAGATCAACCTTGCAGGCCTCTTTCTCTTTGTTTCCCTCGATGCAAATTCCTTTTCTGGTGCCTTACATTCACATGCAACCTCGTCATAACTTCCTATAGTAACAAATCTCGGTAATACGTTCATTATAGCATGTTGAGCCGCGTGAATGGCCCCTGCCAAACTCAATTTATGATTTTTGATCATATTAATCAACTTAACGGGGAAATCAACCCATACCCCCTTCGATTTATATTTCACTGGTGGATTATTAACTTCAACGGAATCCAATATTTGACCTCGTTTGTTAACTTTGAAAAAACCGAAAACAATACTGGTTTTAATAATATTCCCATAATAAATCGGAACATTGCAATCTTTTAATGATCTCAACCTTTCAATCAATACTGGATCAACGTCTGTAAAATCCCTTTGATTTGTAGTCCAATCAACATTGACTCTTTCAACAAGTGCATACTTTTCATTAACATTGAAATCCTTAATTAAATATGGTAAACCTTGATGAATGAATATCCCGCCTTCGTACAAGGTGAACGTTGTTCTACTCATTTCAATAGTTTCAATAACTTCCTGATGTCCATTACCACCCGTTATATCAACAACAGCAAAGCTATCCTCATCTATGGCTCTAATTGAAACCAATAAAGGAGGAAATGGTAAATATACATCATCGCATGTCCATTTTTTAATATCACTTTCCCATTTTAATTTTTCTCTTATCAAGTTCTCATAAATTTCCCAAGGTAAACAATTCCACCAATTTACCCACTCATCAGACAATTCCTCGTTTGGTACATTTCTCTCTCTAAATGCACACTGTAATTGACCTTCCGCAATCATTAAACTTTTTAGATCAATACATAAATCTTCCCATTCCTTTTTCTCAACCAACTCATTGATTTTATTAACATAGTACTGACTGACGGGATCCCCTCCTGCAACCAGTAAACACAAACTATCCAACCCTCTTCTACCAGCTCTACCCATTTCTTGTTCAAACCCACTCAAACTAATGGGAAAACCACACATTAATACAACATCCAAACCACCAATATCGATACCAACTTCAAGTGCATTGGTTGCAACAATACAAGTTAATCCACCATTGAACATTTGATGTTCAATTTTTCTTCTGTCGGCAATACTATAACCACCTCTATAACTCATGATATGACTTAACAGAGTTGCATCATCTTTTAACAAGGATCTAACTTCTTTCATCACCAATTCAACGGTTTTTCGAATCGTACAGAAAACAATTGTCCTGGTATTTGATTTTAACAGTTCGACAATTAACTTTGACGTGTCAGATATCATACTACCACCATTATCCATGTCGGGATTCCAACCAATAATATTTCTAGTACCACATGGCGAACCATTTAAACTTTCATCAATCCAGACAATCTTATCGTTAATTACGTCTTCCTGCAATCCAATCATTTTACCCAAATGATTAGCAGCCTCGTTTAATGTAGCCGAACTTGAAATGAATTGAATTGAATCATTACCAAATAAAGAACAAACTCTCCTCAATCTACGTAAAATATATGCAACATTTGAACCAAATGAACCTTTATAAATATGCAATTCATCAATAACAACGTACTTTAAGTTTTTCAAAAACCTCGACCAATGTTTGTGGTTTGGAAGTAATGTTAAATGCAACATATCAGGATTTGTTAATATAATGTTGGCACTATTTCTAACTTCTTGCCTTTCCAGTTTGTTTGTATCCCCATCGAAGGTTTTAATTAGATTATTGTCAATTGAGGGTAAATCTCCAATAAATGAAATTAACGAGCGATGCTGATCTTGTGATAATGCCTTTGTTGGGAATAATAACAACGATGTAGAATTCCGATCAGATAATAAAGATTCTAAGATGGGCACTTGATAGATTAATGATTTACCCGATGATGTTGATGTTGTAGATATAACATGTTTATGTTCCAACAAAACTGATTTTAGACCAATAGATTGATGCAAATAAACATTATTCAGGTCTTTAGATTCTAATAGATTTTGTAGATCTTCATGTAATTTTACTTCGTTGAAAAAGTTAGGATCATATATTGCACGTTTAGGAGGAATTTGATATGTTGATGTCTGTGATATTTGCTCTTTATAAAATGGTGTCTTTTTAAAATTTTCCAAGATTTTTTCAATAGGTTGGTGACTTGTTCCTAAATCAACTTTATTCATTTCATCCATTGGATTAATAAACTTCAATCTTTCGGGTAAATATTTGAGATATTGTAAATTTATATAATTCAGTGAATTATCCCTCTGATTGGCTACTAAGTTGTGAAATACCTTTTTAAATCTATTATCTCGTTTTATAATCAATTTCTTGATCGCTTCCGGCGTCAGAGATTTGAAGAAATCATTATTATGTCTTGCTTTATTCCCGGAATCTATGAATTCAATAACTAAAATTTGATCTTTTAACGCATCTGGATCATTCTTATCAATATTGAAGATGTCTGCCTCCTTTTGTTTAAATCCATCTTTCCATGTAAAATGTTTTTCTTCTAAAATGTACTGATTCTTATCAACGTATTCGAAAATCATATTGTTTGGTATGATCAATTTAATTTTGGCAACATCTGCAATAGTTAATTCTTTTTCCAATGTTTTCGCTAAATGTTCTTTAAATAGATCAAAAGATGTGATAATATGTTTCCGATTGGATAAGAATGTGAAATAGGACACAAGCTTAAAATGTAAAGTTTCTAAATATTTTAACTCCGGAGATGATCTAATGATTTCTTCAGCTTCATTTGGAGCAGCCGTGTTTATTTTCCTCCTCTTTTTTTCCTGAATCAATCTATTACTCTCTGCCATTTTATGATGATATGCTTATACTTCTTTCAAAGAGGCAATTTACTTTCACCCAGGCACATGGTAAAATGAAAAGATTAGAAAATACTGAAAAGTACAAAAAGCGTGTTGCCACACGAAAAGAATATCATTATTCAGCGACGATCGACGTTGACATATTTTACCATACTTTTCATGCTTTTAGTTAATTTTTATATTTTTATAGATAGACAAAACTATACAAGTTACAAAACAAAATGAATCTAACAATCATCTATTCATCATCAGACATTTCATCATCATCACCGTCTTCATCATCGGAGTCCATGTTATTTTCCATTTCCTTTCTTTCAAGTAAAGCTTGTAATTCTGCATCTTCAGTTGCAGTAACTGCCTTTGGAGCCATCGCAACATCACAGACACCACCATAACTTAGGATCACTTCAGATACTTTTTCAATCGCCTTATTTAATGATTCGATACCCATATTTTTTTCTAAACTTTGGGTAGTTATAACGTATCTTGGAGCAGCAACCAATTTAACTTTAATTTGATTATTTTCATCAGATAACTCTTCAGCTGCAGATAATGCCTTCTTGATTGCATCGATACCTTCATATGAGAAACATGAAACATCGATATCTGCTCTACATTTTATCGCTTGAGGTGATAACCTTCTGGCAATATTTGCCTTTAAATCTTCTAACACATCTGATGATGGAGGATGAACATTTGGTGAGTCAAAAATTGAAGGGTTTGTAATTGAAATACGGAATGCATCGAATGCATGGCCATATTCTTTAGCTAAAGGCCAAACTATTGATTTATATAGATCTTCTAATGGAATATTAAATTTTTCTGCACTTCTTCTTAAAATTGAATGTACTGCTTTGGATTTATTATAACGTTCTTCACATTGGACAATATCTTCAGCGGAGACACGACGTTTTGATAAATCGATATAACCTTTTTCTTTATCAACTCTAAGAACGACTGCAACTTCGTTTCTACCAACTCTGATCAATTTTTGAATGGATCTAATACGTCTTCTTGAAAGTTCGGATAATAAAACCATACCTTCGATATCATCATATTCTAATAATTTGACATAGGCACCCATTTCAGCAATTTGCTGAACATTCACCATCACCACCTCGTCCACCTCTGGGTATTTGTTTTCATAAAATCTGCAATGTGAGACACTCATTATTAAAATTTCGGCTGTGGTGTATAATTTAGCAGTCAAATATAAATTTAAGATTGGAAAGCAAGGGTAAAGTATGTGTGGTGGTTGATCCCTTCCGTTTCCTTTCCAAGTCGTTGAATCGAAAATTTTCAATTTTTCAATCTCAGTTTTTTGCATTTTCAGAGTTCTGCGTGTATTGTGTATGTGCGTGTGTATGGCGTCGATCGACGCCAAAGATGATGATGACCATGTTCTATCTTTTGTATATCTGATTTATTATTTATTATTATCTAGTATTTACTAGAACTAGGATTAGAATTACCAGGATTAATATACGATAGGATATATATAGGTATATATAGGTATATATAGATGTAATAGATAAACAGAAACGTATCAGACCAATTGTTTTCTAGAACCTTGGAAGAAGTATTTAACAACACCAACTTGGAAAACACCCATGATAATCATCAAACCAAGATCAAATAAGGAAAACCAGAAAATTCTAGATTCTGTTGATTTAACAGTACTTTGATTTCTATTATTTCTAGTTTTATAATAATGAAGGGTATTTTCTAATAAAGTTAACTTTCTTTCAATCTTATCAACGGATAATTGCATACCTTCAACGGCAGAATTTTCAGCAGGTGCATTTGGTAAATTAGCCTTGATCCGTTTAGAATCATCTTCATCCTCCAATTTAATTTCAAAATCAACCACTTTTTCAGCAAATGTTGACATTTCATTGTCAAAACAAAATTCATATTCACCGAGTTGATCTGCACTGAATAAATAATCACCTTGTCTTTGCTTTTCTTCATTGACAATTATTTGCTTGTTTGGTGATTTGATTGTATAGTTGATATCAAACGATCCACCTGCTTGAACAGCAAAGTAATATCCAACATTACTGTATGCCTTTTCGTTAAATATGTAAAAACATTGTTTCTCATTTGGGGCCAAGGTGAACGTCAACGCCGTACCTTGTGCAAGACCCAGGTAGCAGAAGAAAGCGGTCAACGCCAGGTAGAAAGTCTTTGCCATTATCATTGTGTGGTTCCTGTCCTGTGTATTGTAAGTGGGCTTAACCTGGTGTCTGTCCCGTTCACCACCGTCATCAAAACACGAAATAAAATGATCCCAAATATCCCAATGCACCAAATGCACCAAATGCCCTCACTCGACGCAGACACGCAAAAACGCAAAAACAAAAAAGTCCAGAAAACTGCCAGCGCATCGCCTCACCAAAAATAGCACGTGACTTGAACCAACCTTCTAAAAAAGGAAGTGTAACCGATATTTTCCATTTCACTATGGAAAACATCCCAAAAACCGCCAAAAATGTAGCACCTTTTTTTCACCTTTTTTTTTGGAAAACCCTGCTTCCCAAAAAAACTTTCTTACAGATTTGTTAGTCTCTAGTCTCTAGTGATGATTTATATATAGGTAGGATATGAGATATACATAATAGACGCTACACATCATCTAACCGTTACGAAACACATTTTGCACTCCACGGAGATATACACAGGCCAAACTCCCAAACGCCCCACACAACTCATCAACAGTCTCTTCACTTAATCCTCCATTTTCACGATCCCGGGCATCTACAGACTCTGTCTCTTCTTTCTCTCCCCTATTATCAACAATTTTCATAGTTAAAATTTTCTCCAGTTTGTGTTTATTACCCTCACATTTACCCATCACCTGCAGATAAAACTTCACTCTAGTTTCTAACTGCCTCGATGTTGAAGCTAAATCTTTCAGTATTTGTAATAAATTATCATTTCCCGGTTTAGTGATGTTTTCCTTTTTGATCCATGCTTTAATCAAGGATGTTAAATATACATCCAGGGTAAACAACTGTATTTCCTTTAATTCATTACTTTTGTCACCATATAATTTACTGGTCTCAAAATTTCGCCATATAAAATCACGTAATCTGATCAATTCATCGAAATATCCGAATTCCCCTAACACCCAAATGAAGGAAATAACATCTTCATCTCTACAATAATTACTATGAACATTTTCATAGATATTGTGTTTGGATGTATTTATTCGATCAACAAACATTGCACATAATTTGGAGTCATAATTATTATTCACAACAGCCAAATCTTTTATAAATATCGAAATGGCCAATAAGTTCTTCTCAATGGATACCCCCTTGATTAATTCCTCAATTACATTTATGTATTTTTCTCTTTTGACAACTAAATTACCGATTGTTCTTATTGCCTTATACGATATATCACTATTAGCCGATCTCACTAGGGGTAACAAATGCCCAATTATCATTTTAACTTCGATGCCTTTGATGGACAATAAATACAACAATTCAAGTTTTGTATCAATAATATATGTTTCCACATCAATGGATTCGTCAATTTGAATAAACCTTAAAATCAACATTTTAATAACCGAGGTGTCAGATTTTTCAAGTTCCTCACCAAATCTAATAATGATTAAAATCAAATTCCTCAAACAATTAAAATAAATGGTTCTATTGAGTTTTACAATTTCCTCATTATTGAGATCAAAAAAGTTAATAAAACTTTGTAAAATTTCGATACTCACCTTCAAAGTAAATTTCTCATCCTTTGATTCATTGAGATAGTAAATTATGCATTTAATTGAATTCATGAAAACGGATAAATCATGATCAGCAATAAACGGTTTGACACATGTAATGATATCCTTAATGACCTTTCGATTTTTGTCAGTAACTTGGAAATTGGTTAATAATGTCAAGATGCTTGGTAATTGATTATAATAATTAGTATGCGCAGTGGTTCTCAATTTAGTTATAACCGATAGCATTTTAGATATATGATTCATATTCAAATCAATTGATAAAAATGGATACTTATTTGTGGTTAATGTTAAATCAAGAATTGTTTGCGCAACTGCACTGATTATTTTAATATCGTTAGATTTCTCCAAGATCTTCATAAGTTTATGAAACAATACCTTAATTTTATCCTCTTTTAATTCTTTGTGATGTTCGGTCTTCATGATTTTCTGAATTAACCTAATCGATACGTGAATGAATTCAATACAAATCTCATCAACATCATCAGATAGCTTTTCATTAACCAAAATCCACAATGAATTTGTATATTGTTTAACTAATTGTAGTCCCATTATTGAATTAACATCTATTGCTCCTAATACATGCAATGCATTCATATCATGATTTTTGCCACCTGCATATTCAATCAACATGGGCAATAATTTCTCCAATTCATCATCCAGTTCACCAACATCAGTATTACCATCCTTATCACCATTACTAAAAAATGCAGAAGATAGATACATTTCTAGAATTAGCAATGCCAATTTTTTAACACCTTCATGAGAATCTGAAAAATTGACAATGGTTTGGCACACAAATGACAATATAGTGGTACGTTCGATCAATTGTAAATTGCCAATGGTTAAATTGATCATAATCTTTTTTAGGATAGTCACTGGTGGTTTCTGTTTGACCGAATTCGAAGAATTGTAATTATTGATTTCATTTTGAATCTCATGTGGTTTGAGCTTGATATATAGTCTTGCGTCCATTAGAATTGAAAGTGCACTGTTACTAGAAGGAGTTTTAAATGATTGCAGCACCGGGACAAAAGTGTAACTGTTAACTGTTGAGTAGAACCAACGACAACAACAAGAGACAATAGACCGAGAGATTGGAAATTGCGCAATGCGCTACTTCCCGATTGGGGAATTCGGACTCGGGAGTCAGATTTATCATCCAGGTTCTAGGAAGATCAAGTAGAGAACAGATATAGCTTCGGGATTTATATATTATTAATAGTTGACAAAAAACAGACAGAAAGACAAACAGAAATAAATAGAAAAATAATAACAAAGAATGAGTGCAGAGAGGGGAAAACTCACTGTATATATATATCGAAAGAATATCCAAAAAACAATTATTCTATTCATTAATAGAGACAGACTTATGGACACTACTGGAAGCAGCGGCAATAAAATCATCCATTGGATCATATCCGTCTTCATCAAAGTCCAATTGAGTAGAAGATCTGGAATTCAATGAGAAGTTCATATTAACGAGATCACCCTGATAAGAACCACCTTTCCAACCTTTATTTAATAATGCGCTCAGCAATTCTTTGTAAATACAATTCCAATCATATGCCGTCCAATTCTCCTTGAGGGAGTTTTCAATATTCAAATTGACTAAATCTAAAGATGATTTTTCATTTAAATAATAAGTATTGGGTAATTGTGGTAAACCGAAAAGTAACGAGTTCTTATCAGTTCTTGATGAAATAAATTTATGAGGACGTCCGTATAATTTGTAAGAGTTTAAGATTGGAATCAACAATCTTAATGAGATTTCACAAGGTTTAACACTTGCATGAGATTCTGGAATAATATAGATCAAGTGTGTTCTAGCGATTAATTTTTTACTCAACTTTTTAGGAGTTTTGGAATTACTAAATGATGTTTCTGAAATGATGGTATCGACAGAACTAATTCTTTGATGTGAACTACTGCTATTATTATGTGGAATGTTATTTAAAGGACTACTAAAGTTCGAGTTGTTATCCATAACAGAGGACTCACGAGAATGTGATGATCTTAAAGACGCCATTGATAATCTTTTTGATAAAGAATTTGTTCTTGATCTGGATCTGGCAGTATTGGTTGTACTATTATTGCTATTGCTCATATTTACATGGGTGTTAGTTGCAATCGAATTTGCTTGCGAATTTGATCTTGATCTGGATTTCGATCCGGATCTAGAACGTCTACCATGCTTTCTACCCTTCAAAGAGATGTTTTCATCCGTTGAACTCATACTATCGTCATTTAAAATATCATCCAATAGTTCGGAATTGATATAACAATTACCGTACAATCTTAATAAAGAATTGTTTTGAATTTGGGAAAAATCATTTGGATAGAGGGTATAACTGGTCAAACCGTTTTTAATTGTTGCCAACAAATATTTCTTTGATTTAGAGGAATGAGTATAAATTTCAATCTTATTATTTGGTAAAACAACAACGCAACATCTGATCCATTTATCATTTAAAAATGGGAATCTAATAACACACCATTCTTCCTTTACATTTTTGTTTGTTGGAGCCAACAAGGTTCTAATATCTGAGAAATGAATTGCTTGTGATGATAATAGAGCACCAGTATAAGCTTCTTGTAGTTGTTGATATTCAAATTTACATAACAACAGAGCAGAATAAAAACTATTCAATTCATCGAGTGAATCGAATTGAAAATACATCAATGATTGATTAGTGATTGCAATAGTCAACATGATATTTTCCCTGTTATAAGTCAATTCACAGTCACATACATTGATGACAATTGGTGGTCCATCTTCGACATCAACGGTGATATCATTACCATTTAATTCAACGAAAGCAGGGATCCAATTTAAAGATGAGGGATCATTTTTATTAATCAAACCAGCTGTACTTGTAGCTCTGCTACTTACGGCTGTTGGATCAGGGAATGCATTTGGAATCGCTTCGTGTGGTGGAGGAATCGAGTCTGCTACTGAGGAATCAAAGAAATAACACGCACCTTTGAAATAAGTTCTTGACTGTTGATGGTTGATCAAGGTAACAACGGGAAGCAATTCTTCTGGTAAATCCTTATTGGAGATAATATCTGCATTACTCTTATTAATAGGAACGTTGGTATCGTTATTGAACGAAGGCTTGCATAAAGCACTCAATCTTTTATAGGATCTGTCTCTTTTTGCACCTTTAGTGAAAGAGGAATTTTGGGTTTCACTTGAGTTGGTTGAGGCCGGTACTGATTGTGTAGTCTCTGTGGAGAATTCCCTTCTCTCTGCCACTATTGCAGATGTGTTTGCGTTGGGGTTGGTGGTGATGGTGATGCCAGTATTTTTCACAAAGCTTGTTGTGGTCGGGGTGTTCTTTGAGCTGGCAAGCCCAGAGGAGGCGGCCGTTTTGTCCTTCTTCTTGAATAGCTTCAGTAGTCCCATGTGTATGTGTGTGATTCCCCGTTTCCAATGGATGTCCACTGTCGTCCCCTCTTCCCCCATTTCCCCCATTTCCTTCTGATCTGTTTCGTCCTCTCTACTCTCGTTTCTATTTATAATTTATAAGCCTCCGCCAGCTTTGCTCTCTTGCTTCCGTATCGGGAAATTGGAAATTGCCCACACCGCCCACCACTACATTCTACTACATGCCACGTTCTGGCAGTCTACCGAGTATCGAGTATCGAGTATCGGGTATCGGGTAATGGTCATGTCCATCAGTAGCTAACCAAACTTCTACAGCATTTACTCCCTTCATAAGATTAACAGATAAGGATGATCCATTCCATACTTATCTTCAATAATGACGGACAGCCCCGTTTGGTTCGCTTCTACTCTCCTCTCCCGGTGCACCACCAACAACTGTTGTTATCGCAAGTCCACCAGTTGGTTAGACAACGAAATGAACACCAGTCCTCCTTTCTAACAATTCCACCATTGCTCCAGCAATACTCTGCAGATTCTAAAGATATTAGGGTGATATACAGACACTATGCAACTCTGTATTTTGTCTTCATTGTGGATCAAAACGAGAGTGAATTGGGGATCCTAGATCTAATTCAAGTGTTTGTCCAGGTATTGAATAGATGTTTCAAAGATGTCTGTGAATTGGACTTGGTTTTCCATTGGCAAGTTCTGCAGATAGCATTGGAGGAGATGATACAAGGTGGAATGGTAATAGACACAAATATCAACAAAATCATAGCGGCAATCGATGCCATGAATAACGAGGACTCGTTAGGTATAGCTAATTCGATAGTTTCTACTGGATTTCCCTCCACTGGTTCGAATACGAGTGGGAATTCACGTGCACGTTCCAGTTTCTTTTCTAGATGGCCAATTACTTAAATTACTTAAAACTAATAGTATATATAAATTACTACTAGTACTACTATGTACATGGAAAAATCGTAATATAATCCTATTTAAGCTTCTTTTGTTGTTCCTTCAAAGCTTCTAATTCATTCTTGAGCTTATTCTCTGCCTGTTCCTTTTCGAAATTGACTTTATCAACCAACATCTTGTTTCCCGTACCCTCCCATGGATTGTACAATTCACCAGTTTGCCAGATTGGTTTATCACTGGCGGCAGTCTTTTTGGCTATTTCCATCACCATCTGTTGTTCTTGCTGTCTTAGTTCTCTGTTCTTTTCAACTTGGGCACGTATTTCGGGTGACATCCTGCTTAATAGTTCTTCATCAGTGGGAACGGTAAACTTGAAGAGGAACACGCCGAGTCCGATGATTCCTCCTCCCCAAATGAGGGTTTGTTTGAGCATAATCCTAGTAGGTGATGACATCCTTTTTTTCTCTGTATCTGCTCTAGCTTCTTGAACAGTTTATTCCCCAACTTTCCCAACCTTCCCAGCTTCCAACCCCCCAATTAACAAATAAAACATGAAATCTGAAATCGAAAATCGAAACGCTCACTCGCCGCACAAAACACAAAACAAGAAACACGAATGCATTGGTAAACAAGTTTCTTGTTTTTCCTCTTTTTTTCTATTCTCTGTCACTTGTATCACTCACCTCCTCTGCCTTTGTACTCATTTATCAAGTCCTATTTAAACACACAATGGCATCCGATTATGATGATGAGGAGGAACCAGAAACACCGATTGTCTCTCGAAGAATAGGGAAATTAAGTCGTCGGAACAACACCAATGCCGATAACAATACCATCAAGAATACAAACACGATGTTACAGCCAACATCTCCACCATATCGAAGTAAACCTTTGGATATTTCCAAAATATTGGGCAAAGTGAAAAATTCAATTAATTATAGTGGATATTCGGCAAATTCTAGCCTTAATGATCACTTGTCATTCAACAATA
Source organism: Pichia thaimueangensis (assembly GCA_030569635.1). NCBI lineage: Eukaryota > Fungi > Ascomycota > Pichiomycetes > Pichiales > Pichiaceae > Pichia > Pichia thaimueangensis. The sequence goes on along the minus strand of JAJMLM010000018.1, from coordinate 14,051 downwards.
ACAATAATACTTCTAATAGTAGTTACAACAATTGGAGAACTGAAAGTCTATTTGCCGGTGAAGGTGGTGATGATTTTTCTCCTGCATTAGAGATAGAAAATGAATTACAGAAAAAGAAAGAACAACATAGGGAGAAACTGAAATTTAAAGAAGGGAAGAAAGAGGAGAAACTTTCTCTATCGAAATCTACACATAAATCCAAAACTAAGGGAAAGACTCAAAAAGAGACCAACGGATTTAAATTGAATAAGGTCAAAGCATCTAAAATATCAACAGACACAACCCAGCAACCTTTAACATTACCCGAAAAGGAAAACATGTCTAATATAATAGAACCAATTACACCAATTTCGAAGAAGAAGCGTGGACGTTCCAAAAAAGTGCTAGAATCCACAGTAGATCAACAAAAGAAAACAGAAAGCAGAGCAAAACCTGCAAAACCTGCAAAAACTGCAAAAACTGCAAAAACTGCACCAGTGAAACGTAAAACAAGGAATGTTAAGGAGATTGAACAAACGAAAAAAGTCTCTGGAACAAAAACAAATAATAGTAAGACCACACGAAAAAGAAAAGCGTCGTCAAAACATGATACATCATCTTCCTTTTCATTATTTGAAGTTTTAGATATGGATGAGCAGAGGGATAAAAGTGATGGATACAATACAGATGGCGATGATGGTGAAGACAGTGATGAGATATTCGTCCTCGATTCCCCAGTTAAGAAGTCTACTAAAAGAAGAAAAACGAAACAATCTACGGAACCGGAAACCGAACCCGAGCATGAAATTGAAAATGAAATGGGAACAAAATCCAATAGCCGTCGATCTAAACAGAGGAGTCAAACTGAAGCAAGAGAAGATTCTGTTTTGGAATCCTACAACGAGAAACTCGAATTGGAAACAAAACGTGTCGAAGAAGAAGAGAGATTATTGAAACAGAAGGAACAAGAGGCAATACTTGTTGAAATGGAAAAATTGAAGAAAGAAGAAAGACAAAAACAGCGACAGGAGCGTGAAAGACAAAAACAATTGAAAAGGGAAGATGCTGCACGGAAAAGGAAGCAGTTGATAGAGTTGCAACTTCAAAAAGATATACAAAAACAAAAGAGACAAAAGAAGTTGAAACTTTTAGAAAAATTAAAAGAGTCAACATCTAAGGTCATGAATAAAAATGTGGAAACCGTTGTCGTTCCACTTAAGGATGAAATTTCTAAAGGGGATAATTCAAACACAAATATAAAATTGCGTAGATCTTCATTAGCTTCAAGAGGTAGACGATTGTCTGCCGTTGGTAATGGTTTTATGGCTACTCCACATGATGAGATTCCAACTACTGAATTACATAAACATGTCGACATGTCATTACCAGATTCGCACAAATTAAAACAATTACTTGTATGGTTAAGTAAACGGCTGATAAAGCAAGGTTTAGAGGGCGATCTTATTGGCGATGATGAAGACGATGATGTTAAAAACAGAAGTAAAATGATATGTAAGATCATATTAGAAGAATTTGTTGATGATTTAATTCAAGGTAGGGCGGATGTTAATTGGTGGGGTAATATCAAAACGAATAACCGTCATACGAACTCCCTCAATGAACCAATTATTGTTCATGAAAATAAGGAAAATGTTGAAAACGCAAATAAATTGGCGTTTTACGATAATGAATTGAAGAAGTTACAAAGAGAGGAGAAGATCTGGCAAGAATTGAAGGCCAAGAATACAAATGTCGAATCTGATATTTTCTTAAAGGAAATACAATGTTCGAGACCAATTCAAATCTTCGAAAAAGATTATCCAACAAGTAAAAATAAGGAGTTGGAAGATACGATAAAGGTGTCGTGTGAAAGGGCGGATAAGTTAGAAAGACTCGTTCATCGTTTACAAGTTAGTAATGATTTGATTCACCATATAATGGAAAGAAAAAATAGATTAGTTGCCGAGAAGATGAAACAACAGATTCAAGTCGATGTCTTTGATTTACTGAAAAAGGTACGATAGTTTAGTGTATCATTAATTATTTTTATTATCATTATTATCATGTTGTATTATATAACGAAATAAATAACGGTGTTGTATATTAGATTGATTTATGCATGTATTGAGAGAATTGTTCGAGGTATGTCCTCATAGATATTTTTTAGCCAGCTGTCTCACTTTTGCATCAAATACTTTTGATCTTATTGGGGTATTGATATCGTAAAATGGGGATAGGATTTTTTTAACGTATATTTCATTGATCTCAATGAAAAACTGTCGAATACTTTCATCGTAATTTTTACAGTTCGTTAAAATGATGAATTTCGTATTTCCCTGGGTTAAGTAAATGTCTATCGAATACCCATAAAAGGAATCTATATTTTTGAAAAATATTTGGTTGGATTTGAATTGGACGTTTTCCAAGATATCCAAGGATGCATTTGTGATAAACTGTTTCAATTCGTTGATTTCTTCTGGGAAATTCGTCGATCCGTCTCCGTTTTGCCTGTACGTGCCTATATCCAACTCGTAGATGGGCTCATTGATGCTCCCCAGTATGGAAAAGTAGTATGACATGTGTGTGCTGTGTTGTATTCTGTGTTGTGACCCGTTCCAATCCCCTTAACTCCCAACTTACAACTACTTCTAACCCGTAGTCTGCAATAAGCAACTGCAAAACAAAGCTCACAGCCTACAGGAAACCTGGAAACGTGCAGTGTGAAATCGATGAGACCGTGAATCGTGGCTTGCAGCTTCTGCCTTCTGCTGCACCATTCACTGCTTTTGGTTCTTATTCTGTTTTGTTTTATTCCCCCTATCATGCCTGTCATCCCCAAAAGTGTTTTCCTTGTATATGCAATATGTCACATCATACAGCCATGGAACCTAGGGTCCATTTGCCCTCCTTTGCATCCTTTCACAAAAAGGGGTCAGAACAAAGAAATAGTTTGACTAGTGATGACATCAATGATACGATGAATGGATCTGCCAATACCGAAGCGAGAGGAAACAGTAGTACCAAATTAACCATCAACACGAATATACCAGGAACTACAGGTAATGAATCAGAGAGCAGGATAGCGAAAATGGTGACATCTGCCAATGGAAACTCCATCAATGTTGATAAATCACCACACCTAAAATTCACTGAAAAATTACGACATTCAAGCACAGGAACGACGTTGGGGAATGTATTATCAACTGCAGTCACCAATATCGAATCTGCTGCTACAGGTTCAGGATTAGGCTCAAGAACTGGATCTATATCATGTGCAATCTCTCCGATTTCTTCTAATGGATTTGGTCGTAGTCCCAAAACTTCAAAATCGAAGATAAGTTCGGTTGTTACTGTTGATTTACCAACGATTCGACCAAGTGCAGGAATATATACACCCAAGAGTAGAATAAGTTCACGAAACCAAGTAAGTAATCAAAATAGAAATAATACGGAAGATAGGAGTAGTGGCACTGGTACTGATACAAGCCGATCCTCTAGTTTTAGTATAGATGATAAAACGGATGAAGCTCCTATAGAAGAAGCCGATCGCACAAATCCGGAAACAATAGAAAGTATAGATAATATTGTGACGGGTAAAAACGCTAACGAACATTTAGATTATTCTATCAGTAAAAAGCTAACGGAAAGACTGAATGGTGATTCGGTAAAAGTCACTGAAATTCCCGATATACAATCAACCGAAGAAATGAAAAACCATAAACACCTTCTTGATGGTTTTAAATTTCATAGAATACACCCGAAAAGATATCAAAGTCATGGTGATAATGATATCAGTACAAATAGTGCAGCTAAACGCATTGCCAGAGAAGATAACAATACAAGTCCCATATCATACAATTATGATGATTCTACCAAATTTTCACGTGAGATGGATCAAAGAGATACATTGAATGCCAATTCTCAACCATCAGATTTTTTTATTTCTCAAACTAATGATTTGTTGAACAACAGGATCAAATTATTGGATGAATTGCATATGAATCCAACTGCAACGGAGCCGTTTCCAACCTCTATTGTAGACAAAAGTAGAAGTGTTTCATCAGATGATGTGCCTGTTCCAGTTGCCTCAGTGATGAGAGCATCACCATCTGATCTGAGTGTGTTAACGAATGTTCCAACTATTTCTACAAGAACTAATGCTTTAAATCTGAAAAATATTCAACAACAAAATGGAGGAATGATTGAAATGAGTCAAGCACTTTTTGAGAAACATCCTACAATGAGTATGAAACACTATATAAAAATTATGAATCGGGCTAAACATGTTGGTGCATATCTAACCCAATATTATTATATGATTGAAGAATTTGAAACAATTCATCATCCAAGAATAGATAAACCTGATAAAAGTATATACCCCGGTGTTGATGGAGTTTGGAATCCTTTGCAGATAATGAGAAACAGAAGGGTTAGGATGCGTACTGGTGAGAAATTGAAGAAATTTACAATGCATGGACAAAAAGTTGGTGTTGGAAGCTTTGGTAGTAACAATAATTCCATTGCAAACTTTACTACATTACCAAATAGCACTGCACCATCATCTACACCATTAGAACATGTTAATAATAATACTGATCATAGTCAGCAAGATGAAACAGGATTGGGGATCATCTCTGTAAATACTTATAGTAGTATTGATGAAGCAATTGATCTTTTCCATCGAGACTGGAGGAAAGTTAAGATTGCCAGTAGGGTTTTCAGTAAACATGAGAAACAGAGATTGATTTGGCAAATTGGATTACATGAAATCATTGGAGATTATGCATGGAGAGAGGATAAATGGACTGAGTTGAGAGATCCTTCTGGTAGAAGATGGTTTGCTAAATACGATAAACATATGGTTGAGTATAAGGTCAGTAATGAGAATACAAATTATCAAAAACATAAATCTGAAAATTCGATTGATGGATCTGTTACAGGTGGTAGCAATGAAAACTGCGAACTTGGGGTTCGTAAGATTCACGATTTGTTATTTGAAGAAGAGAGTATTATAAATGATTCATCTCATTCTTCTAAGGGGAAAAATGGAAAGGATGAAGGTGATCATTCAAGTTTGGGTTCCGGTTCTGGGTCAGGCACTGGTTCGGGCTCTGGTAGTCTGGAAAAGAAGCATAAGCATAAAACTCTTAAGGCTATAGCTAAGATTAAGGTTAGAGAGAAAGAAAGAGAAAAAGAAAGAGAGGGGGAGAAAAAAAAGGAATGTGATTATGGAGTTGATGATGATAAAGACAAAGAGAAAGAAAAAGAACGTGCTGGTTCACTTAGAAAAAAGAATGACAACCTTGCATCTGTTGCAAGATTTCAACATTATAAACGGAAAAGCACTCCTATCAATTTTAGCCCTAACAAAAATAGTAATAATATTGATAATAATATGCCTGTGATCAAAATTGAAAAATGCGGGAATTCAGAAGGTGATGATAACAACAATACCAGTGGGAATGGTAGTTTACAAGGGAGTGCACATGGTAGCAACAACAATTCTATATCCATTCATATTCCTGTTGTGAGTGATAATAATGAGGCCAAATATTTAAATTTAGTTGAAGATGTTGGATTTTATGATGCCATGGATGAAGTTTTCGAATTCATGAGGTTGACTAGATGTATTAGTGCCTATGTTGAAGGTAACAAATATGAAATGATGATTAAAGAATTTAAATTTCACGAAGAATTGAAAACGAAGCGTGATAAATTGACGATAAAGGTTGACACTATTCAGAAACTAGAGGATGAAAGTGTTGAGAAATATAAAAAATTATTAGAAATGGTTGAAGAAATAGAAGATAAAGTTGAGAAACATCGGGCATTTACAGGTATCAGGGCCAATAAAATTGAAGAATTATTAGGGTATTGTGATCGTACAAATGGGGAGATCAATACGAGTATTGCATTGAAAATTCGAAATCTCAATGAAAGAGCAGACGGTATTCAAATTCAATCTGAGAATAAGGTGATTGTTGAATTTTTTTATAAAGTTGTTGAGGCTTCCATTGTGTGTCTTTTGTGGTTCATTTGGATTGTTGTTGAATTATGGCTGTGGTGTAAATGGGGGGTTAAGACATTTGTTGGCGTCATTAAATGGGTATTAATTTAGTTTATCATAAAATAAATAAAGTTATTTTGTTTTTATTATTAAAAGCAATTTATAAAATAAATAAATAAAGATAGATTGATATAGTGCATAATCGGGAAAGAAAAAGAAGGGGAAAAGTTATACACCTGTATACTACTAGTTTGTACCTGTTGAACCAAAACCACCGGCACCTCTTTGAGTTACCTTTGCGGTTTCCCAAGTTTGATCATCCAAAACCTCGATTTCAGGTGTATAGATTTTCTCTAGAATCAATTGTGCAATTCTATCACCTTTTTCAATTTGGAAATCTTTATCATTATGATTGAAAAGTAAGATTTTAACTTCACCTCTATAATCTGCATCGATAACACCTGCACCTGTTGAAATTCCATGTTTGACGGCTAAACCTGAACGTGGTGCAATTCTACCATAGGTACCTAATGGGCAGATGATTGCCAAAGCGGTTGACACCAATGCTCTACCATTTGCTGGAATTGTTGTTGATTCTGATGCATAGATGTCATAACCTGCAGCTTCTGGCGATCCCCTTGAAGGTGCCTTACCATCAGCGGTTAGAAGGTGGATTTTAAGTGATTCTTGAACGGATGTTGTTTGTTGTTTCTTTCCTTGTGGTTCAGACATATTAATATATATATATATATATCTATATTTATTTTAAGTGAATTTTAATGTTAAATTTGAGGGGAAGAAAGGTTGCGGAAGAATGTAAAGAATAAATGTATGTAACCAAACTAGTAAGAAGTAGATACTAGGCTGAAAAAAATAGGTGCAGATTGCTGACGCGTTTGGGGTTTGGTTGTTTGGCCGTTTGCAGATTCGCGTTATATGCAACATGGGATGCTGTCGTGCCGCGACATATTATCCGTCGCGGCTGGGAGGCGGCTCGTCGTTTATAATTTTCGCCTTTTGCCTTCTCTCAAAGTTGCCGCTCCCATCCGCCACCGACCCATCTCTCAAGGGACTCGAAATCTAGTTAGGAACCGGGAATCGGGAATCAGGAGAGAGGTAAACGGACATGGCATAAATAGCTGATGATTTTGCGTGCTCTGAGCTTTCGCTTCTCTCAAACTCTCTTCTCTTACTGCATTAAAAGATTGAATTATTAATCTTTGATCTTTCCTTTTTTTTTCTTTTCTCATCACATAGAATAACGGCAAATACAAAAATACAACTACAACAACTGCAATAACTATGGTCGAGCTAGCTACGAGAGAACTATACGGCGGTGCAATGGCAATGGACGTTCCATCGGACATGATTGACGCATCCACGTTCAGACAGGTACCGGACACGCAGGAGGTGTTTGTCAGCAAGGACAACTCCGACTTCTCTGTCATTGTGGACCTCTTGGAATGTGTCCCCGGGACTACACTCGAGGAGGCTCTTGACGAGCACGTGAAGGAGCTCACGTGCCTCAACGGCGCCACTGCCGCCGACACGCACATGCTCCTTACGAGGGTTGTTGCACCGCCACCGGCAACCGTCGCGACCGTAGCCACACTGCTCTGCGGGGTGCGTGTCTTTGAGCAGCGTGTGGCCAAGTTCGGCAAGCCGAAGGACACGGCCCGCGTCGCCGTCGCCGTTGCGCTCTGCCGCCTCGCCGCCCCAGCAAACGCCGACGTCCTTGTCACGTGCAACCTTGGCGAGCCGGCCGACGCGTCGCCACAGGTCTTGGCTGCCACGACAGAGCAGATGTTGCATTCACTTGCGGTGCGCAACTTGTCCTTGTTCGTGTCATGAATCATGAATCTGGGTTCAGCTCTCTCTGCCTCCTTTCTTTTTATGTATCTTAAAATAGTTATACTCCTGTGTATCTGAATTATCCCCCTCTTCTCAGTTCCTAATAAAAACTAAAAATATTTAATAAAGGTATTCCTTTTTTCCTATACAACCTCTTTTCTAGCCAAATCTTGGTTCTTCTTTGTCCCCCCCCTCCTCCCTCATTAATTTTATAAAATAATACAACTTTTAAGCCTGGTGGAACCTAGAACCCAGAACCTAGAGACAAAACAAAAATATTCCAAATATTCCAAAATTGAAAATGGTTAATAAATATATTCCATCCTTTTGCATTTATACTTTTTGCATAATAATAGCATATCTATCATCACCATCATTGGCAATATACTTGCCCAACATCCACCACATGGAACAGCGATCCGAGGATAACAACAACAATACACTAGACACCGATGCATACAAGGTGGATTCCACCCTCATACCTGGATTTAAAGATTCTTGGAATGATATATTGACAATGAATGCAGGTCATATACCCGTAACGGTGGCAAACTCTGCCCTCTATTTTTGGAATTTTAAATCCTTAAATCAATCTTTGGGTACTAGTATTACTAATATCAAAACTAATAAAAGACCTTTGATAATATGGCTCAATGGAGGTCCTGGTTGTTCCTCAATGGATGGAGCATTGATGGAAGTTGGTCCATTACGTGTACATGATTCAGATTCCATTGTTTGGAATGAAGGTTGGTTTAATGTTGCAGATTTGTTATTTATTGATCAACCCATTGGTACTGGATTCTCTTATAAAATTGGTGATGATGAATTAGATTCTAATTTGGTTCAATCCTCAAATCATTTATTCACATTTGTTGACAATTACTTCAATATTTTCAAATCAGATTATGATCATTATGATTCAATCATAATTGCCGGTGAATCTTATGCTGGTCAGTATATACCTCATTTGGCTAGATTATTAAAAGATTCCGAGAAGTTCTCTACAAAGTTAAAGGCAATATTACTTGGTAATGCATGGCTAGATCCAAATCTACAATCCTTATCTTATATACCTTTTGCAATTAATAATGGTTTGATTGATCCAAATGATGAAACTACCAATAGACATTTCAATAGGTTGTTGAATTATCAAGAAAAATGCCAAAATTTGAGAAATAGTCATGATACAGAACTCAAATTTGAGGAAGATGATTGTGAGGCAATTCTATTAAAATTGTTAAATTATTTTAGACCAAAGGAAAATCAATGTATTAATGTCTATGATATCAAAAAATCAGATTCTTATCCTGCTTGTGGTAATAATTGGCCTGAAATTTTACCACAAGCTACATCCTTCCTTAATAATGAACAGGTTCAAAAGGCAATTAATGTATTATCATCTGATAAAATTGAAAATACTTGGCAAGAATGTAGTAGAGATGTTGGAAATCATTATTCACCTCCTTCGACGGCTGTCAATGGGGCTAAGTTATTACAAGGTTTATTAAATGATGGTGTTAAAGTTAATCTGTTCAGTGGTATCAATGATCTGATTTGTAACTATCTGAGTACGGAAATGGTCATCAAGGAACATTTGACAAAATATTTAGAATCTAATGATTATCAAATCCTTTTAGATAAAGATAAACAAAATGAATTTAAAATGGATTCAATTTGGAAACATGATGATAAAAAAGTCGGTTCCCTCTGGCAACGTGGCAATTTAACATATATTAAGGTCAATGATGCAAGTCACATGGTTGCATATGATGTTAGTAAACCAAGTATTGGATTAATTGATTTATCATTAAGAAATGATATAGATGGTGATGATGAAAAGGAAGTTGAAACATTCTCAGATGAAGAAACAAAAATCCAAATCAAAAATGATGCCTTGGAAAAGGAAAAAGAAAAGGAAAAGGAAAAGGAAGAGAAAGAGAAGGAAAAAGAAAAGGAAAAGGAAAGAGAGAAGGAAGGTGAACAAAAGAAACCATCTCCAAAGAAATATCTTGCATTATTAATTCTCATTATTGTACTTGCAATATTGGCTGTCTATTTTTTTAGAGTATCTACAAGAAAACCATCAAGATATTCTGCATTGGCGGGTGCTCATAATTCTTCCAATTATGGTAGATTTGCCTATGAATGGGTAAGTGGTACTGGTGGTAACAAAAAGGGTAAGGGTAAAAAGAAAAGAGTACGTTGGATAGACCTGGAAGAATTGGATGATGAAATGGGTGGAAATGATGGAACCAACAACAACAGTAATAATTTAGAAGGACAATTACAATCTGAATTAGATTTACAATTAGAAAATGATGAACATTTGAAAAGTTTTGAAATGGATAATTTGGATTTAGAAAGTGAAGTGAGTCGTGATGATGGCAATCAAAGACCACGAGAGGGCAGTTTCGAATCTGAAGAACAATCGAAATCATCAACACCCTGATCGAGATGATGTCGATTATTTTCCTTTTTTTATGTAAAAATTTACTAAATGTGTATATCATGCTCTTTTTTTTTCTAAAAAAAAAGCACAAAAATTTAAGATTATGAATTTTATGAATTTTAGAATTTACCAATCTACTTTAATAACTAAGTTCGGTCTTGCACTAAGAAAAAAAGAGTTAGTTGTAAGTTGCTCATAAAAAGATTTGGATTATATATTGTGAGATATAAATATGGGAATTAGAAAACCTAACCTTTTCACATTTTTAATATGCATAAAACTCAATCCACATTGAATCTTAAAAACTATGTTTTTGGGAGCACGTTTTATTTAAATATGGAGTATATCTAGGTCTGATTTATAAACTTTAAATGTACCATGATGATTTTTTATTGTAGCTGTATAAATATAGTCAACAATGTTCCCCCACTAGGAGATGCGGGAATCACCATTTGAGAATTGTCATAATAAGTGGAATCATTGGTTGTAACAAACAAATAAACATTATCCTTAACATAGCCAACATTTTCAGTTGAATATAATTGATCCAATTGAGCTAGTAATTGAAAATATTTATATTTCTCTTTATTTAATAATAAAACTGAATTGAAGAAGAAACAAATAAGAATTTCTTCATTACATAATTGTTTAACACTAATAATCCGATCTTTACCACAAATATGATAACCTTGCATATGGTTACCAAGCATGGCTATTTTACTTGTACTTTCCGTTAGAGCTTGTCTATTACCAACGCCTATGATTTCCATTTGAAATGATTGGTAGTTTTTGATTTTTTTCGGATCATTTTTAATATTGATGACACTTCCACTGTCTAAAATTGGATCAGTAAGACACCACGACAAAGACATCACAATAATAAGTTTTTAAATTATTTAGGGTTATAAGTGAACCTGCCTGGAAGTCTTATGAGGAGATAGTTGTATAAATACCAATTTCAAGATCGACATATAAATTACCCATTTTTGCCTTTTGCATGGCTGATTTAATTAATTTACCATCAACTTTAAAAAAGGGGGTTGTCAAATGGCCTTTCTGGTATGGACCATCTCATTTAATATACCAAAAGTGATTACCATTTAAGGGATAACTAGGTGGTCAAATAAATGAATGATTTTTCAACTTCAAGTGATGGGAAATCCAGTTTTTACCAATGGTCTGTTTAGGTAAGTTACAGTGGGATATCTTTGCAACTGGTGCAGATGTTAAATTAGAATTGGAATGAGGAGTAAGTGGATCCTGAGGGTTGATTGTAATCAAGCCTTGAACGACCCACCTGGTTTACAATTCTCACCGGGCTTGTACAGGACGCCTAAAAATAATTTATTAATAACTTCTAAGTTTCTGATTTCTTCTTCTAGTTCTACCCAGTTGAACGTAATTTCCTTTTTGATCACGTTGTTAAGTAGAGGAATGGCTGATCGAAACAATTGCGTATTGTCTGGATTAGTTAAACCGAATTTGGACATAGACATAGTAAAACTGGCTTAAAATGAGTTGATTAAATGATTATCTTGAACTAAGAAGCCCACACACAATAGATAATGCATGACAATATCTAACAAGGTATCCATATTCATAGTATAGTTTTCATTCTTCACAGGTCGGTTAATAATTAAACCATTGGTTAAAGCATCTATTCTATCCAATTCTTGCAGCGAAGGTAAGTTGGTTGCAAGACCGCATGATACTGTCAATAAGGACAGTATCTATATATATGTTCTACTGGAATAAAAGAAATAAACAAATCTAATTCATAATAATTTATAACCTGTACACGAATTAGGGAGTTAGAAATGACTTTGAAATTGTTGAGGTGCTACTTAGCGATTTGGAAAGTAAGTGGTAAACTAAATTGAAGGAACATTTCAGAAACAACTTCTCTAAGTATATTCATTCTCTTCATTCTTTCAAGTTGATGCACCAGGTGCGTGAACGGGATTTTTTTAGAATAACATCTCCTATATCATCCGGAGAATAAGTGGCACCATTAAAAAGGATCTTATCAAGAGCTCGTGATCTGAATAAAGCCACTGCAATGAAGTTAAGTTAATTGTTAGCAACCGCAGCAGTAACGAATTTATTGACTTTATTTTGCCAAACGAAGAAGTTATCTTGAATTCTGACTATTAAATTTAAGAAAATTTGATAGTTATTCTCTTTCCAAACTCTGAAATGTATTTGATGAACATTTTTTTATCCGGCACATCTTACCAAGTTCATAGCCTTCAAACACTTGATGTTGCTCCTAGCGGTAACAAATAATATAATGGATTCGTTGAACATTGTGTACAAACAATCAAAAATATCAGAATTTCTTTAATTCATCATCTTAATGACAGAGGAGTTTGTTTTTTTTATTCATTTATTTTAGCAACAAAAATTTATAATAGATGTCCAAATGAGAGTATCAATCAAGAAGCCACTAAATGGCTTCATAACTCTCTTTAATTGCTTCATTTGCTTCAACGTTCAGAACTACCATGACTTTGAAAGTTTAATTTGCTCTACTTCATTCGATCATACTTTGCTTCTAATCAAAAAGTCTTGTGGCTTGTCCACCAATTTTTTAAGAATGCAAGAATTAGAAAAACTGGATGCATTGGTTAACGGTTCGGTTATCACCAGTTTTGTGAAAAATGAAAACTATAAGATGAATACAGATACTTTACTGGACATTGTCATGCATTAGTCATCATATGCTGATTTTCTTGTAAAAAATCATTATCTTATCAGACCCTTTCAGAAACCAGGATTAATCAATCAATGGAGTTTGCAAAGTTTTCAATCAGTACTTCCAGTTCGAAAATAACTTAATTATACACGTAGATAGAGCAACAAAAACGTCTTATCACAGGTGGTTTAGAAAAGAGAAGCTTTATTAGACACCAGTGAAAAAAATAGATTTCCCTTGCGATGCCAATAAGGTAACAAGAATACAATAACCATTTAACAAATGGTAAGATTTGTGGAAATCAATTCCCGAAATTCGTGTATACAGAAACAAGCTCTCCGTATAGGAAAGAAGACATCTTTTTGTTCCTTTTATATTATTTTCTCTCCCTATTTCCAAATAATGAAATAACTGCAATTGTAGATTTGTGTTTCAAAATTGAACCAAAATTTTTCCGTTCAAAAATCTTTGAAGAAATTACAAATTTTAGGTTCATCTTTGCTGGTTAATGCATTGTTAATCATATTGATTACTTGCCTTTGAAAATTACTAAACTGGTCTTCCCTGGTGTCTTTCTTCATTAACGTAAACAACATTTGGGCAAAAATAACTTGAACTTCTCTAGGTGTTAAGTTTGCTACAAAATATAAAAAATTGGATAATACGGACCATTAATCTTCTAAAGTACCTATGCCATCGTGTAATTCAACGTAAGTTTTCAATTTCGCTTTTCCAAGTAAAATATCCAATTCAACGAAGATCGGTAAACGGCCATGTTTATATCAAACAGTTTGAATAATCTACAATCTATATTCTAGTCTCATTGCACTAATAATTTTGGTTTCCGTATAACTGTCAATAAATCTTGTAGTTTGGTGATTTTCTCTTTGGTATTTTTATCATCAAGATAAATCATAGCTTTTTCAGAGATTAGTTCAAGCTTTTTCTTAAAATAAACTTCACACATAGCCTCTGAACAAGCCGTAATTCTTTTTATTTTTATATGCTAGTTCTTTGATAATATTTACTAATTGATCAAGAACAGTCATTTTGTTAACTTTGTGACCCAT